>APFE030979900.1:0-37580 GCA_000404065.3 Pinus taeda
GAGCTCCATAGTGAAACAGGTCGTTGGGCAGTTCCTAAAACGCCATGGATGGAAAGGATCTGCCATATATGTGAGAATAGGAACATTGAGGATGAAAACCACTTCCTCTTAGAGTGCCCCGCGTACAGCCACATTAGATCTCAGTTTCACAAACTTTGTTACAACACTGACCTTCCTAGTCTTTTACAATGTCAAAATTATAGTGAGCTTGGGAGGCTTCTCTCCAAGCTTTTTGAGCATAGGAATAAAATCTTAAACCAAAATAAATAATTTGTTTCTTTAGGTCCGATAGACCAATGTTTGGTCTCGGTGGACGTTAACCATCATCATCATCATCATCAATAATTAAAATTAGTAGACTAATTAATTAATTAATTAAATTAAAAGAAACATAAAAACAAAAATTATAAATTAATTAATTAATTAATTAAACTAATTAATAAAAAATTAATTAAATTACCTTAAATTAACCTAATTTCCAAACTAATTAATAATTAATTAACAGAAAATCATTATAATAATTAAAATAAATTAATCATAAGGTTGATCAACTAAAATTAATAATTAATTAACATAAAAAATAAAAATTAATAATTAAATTAAAGTAATTTATAAGTTTGATTAAATTAATTAATTAATTACACTAAATTAATTAATTAATTAATAAATTAAAAGAAACATAAAAACATAAATTATAATTAATTAATTGATTAATCAATTAATTAATTAAAACCCAATTATAAATAATTTAAATTATAATTAATTATAATAATTTAAAATAAATAAATATCAAAACAAATAATTAAAAATGAAATAAAATAAATAATATAAAATAAAGAATAAAATTAAACTAATTTATGTAGGCTTAGTCGGCTTTCACTATTTAGGATTAATTAGGTTTGGATTCTTCTCTCAAAGAACAATATCTACCATTTTTTGGTCGTGATGATGGATTCCCTTTGGAGTTCGAAACGCCGACATGATGAATATGATACTGTGGATAATCGGGTAAATACTACACAAAATAATGACCACAGGAGCTTAAGTCTTACATAATAATTATTATTGTAATTCTAGTTTTGGAGGTTAGTGACTTTTTTTTAATATAGACTTAATTTTGTAGAGAGGGTGTAGTTTTTCCAATGTTGATTGTGGGTAGGGAAACTATAATTGGATGCAATAAAGATACTAGTAGAGGGATAGGACACAGATATTATGGATTCATGGTTTCCCTATTACAAGAGGAACTAGTATAAGTTGGCTGAGTATGTGTTGATGTGTAGGGGACTTGAATAAGATAGTCTAACTTAGGCATAATCTAACTTATAGACAAAATGGCCATTTCATGACATTTTTTTGGATAATTTCAACCAACATCCGACAAAGTTTTTTAGAAACTTGAGTTTAATTTGTTTAATGTGAAGAATTCAAGTGCTGTAGGGGATTTTTTAGGGTGCTGAATCCATTTATGGATTCAAAAATACATTTTAAACAACAAAAAACCACATTTTTTCTTGAAATTGTTTTACTGGATTCGGATGAAAAAGTTTATTTTTTCTATAAGTTAGACTAATGTAGTCTAACTTATAGACGAAATGACCTTTTCATGACATTTTCAAAAAAAATATTTAATATAAAAAGTTAAATTTCATAATTTGTTTAAAATTCAACCCGTTTTATGTGTATTAAATATTTATTTGATATGTGTGTGGAGTCATTAAAGTTTTTAAATTTCAATTTAATCTTATAAATTTATAATATTTTAGTTCATTACATAAAATATTAATTTAATTATTTTATATTTATATTTTAAATTTTTATAATAATGAAAATGTTTAAGTTAGATAAAGGTAGTGTAATTTCATTATCAGACTATTGGAAAATAAAAGAGGAGATATTGTAGAACTAGATAATATTAAAAATATAATTACCCCACATTTAAGGAGAAATTGCGGGGAAATAAAGAGTTAAAAGGAAAAGGGAGAAATTGTGGGGAAATAAAGAGTTGGAGGGAAAAGGGAAACTAGGAACTAGGCTATTATAAAGAGGCGATCAACACTAATCTAGAAAAGCAAAATAAATTTTGTCTTGTAAAGAATAAAATGAACATTACCAAGATTGGAACTAATTTTCATGAGTTTCACATTGAAACTAGGCATTGGTCAATTCCAAAAACACCATGGGATAAAGGGTTTTTCATTTGTGCAATCTCATAGATGTTGGTAAATTCCAAAAAACACCATGAGATAAAGAGTTTTTCACTTGTGTAGTCTTATGGACGTTTGAAACACCATGAGTTGAAAATTTTTGACACATAAAACACCATGGGATGAAAAATTTGGTCACCTGTGCAATTATAGGAGGGTCCAAGATCTAAAGAATTTTCTCTTAAATTTTCCATTTTATACTCACATTTGATTTAATTTTCCAAATATCTGTCACACTACTAACCTTGTTGACCTTTTAACTCAGCAAAACTATGGTGATCTAGGATCACTTTTCTCACTTCTCTTTGAGCATAGAAATAAAATGTTAAAAATCTATTTAATTTATTACCTTCTTAAACTCATGTAGGCAATATAGGTCTTAGTGGACATTAATCATCATCATCATATATTGATTTATTTTGCTATGATTTTCTCATATTTAATATAAAAATTATTTGTAACAACCCCTAGTTGATTTTCTATGTAAATAAAATAGTACCAAGGTCACGAGACACGTATTCCAAGAGGAATGTTAGGTAAAATATAGCGATGAGTATTACTGGTGATTTATTTATGGCTATGGAAATTGGCAAAGGCAAAGTGGCAATAATTTGCATTTTATTTTTGAAATAAAAGAAAATAGGAGAAAAGGGAGATGAAAGGTCACAGATTTGCATGTGAGGAGAATTGAAGGAAAATGAAGAAAATAAAGGCCTCAATGATAAAAAGGCTTATGAGGATCAATTCACAACTTTTGGCTGGTTAACCTTTTGTTAGTTTTAGCTTGGATCTCTCTACTATTGTCTCTCTCTCTCATACTCTTGCACACTTAGAGTATTCTTGGAGCATTCTTGGAGAACTTTGGCATACATTGGATTTGGAGAAAGAAGACAAGGGAAAGTAGGAAAGCGCAAGGGAACAAATGGATCAAAAACTACAACTAGATTTTCTTCCAGGTAATAGGTTGGATGTATGATCTCCTTGTTGATTAATGGATGTATGGTATATGCATGTGATTATCTGGTTAAGCTTTTTCATTGGCATGGAGCATTTACTGGATTGATAGTGGTTTTAGCCTTGCCTTTCCATTTCCTGGATAATCATGGTGTTGTGGGTTTTTCCACTTGATTTTTTTCTGGTTGGTGCTCATAATTCTTTATGGATGTGGGTTGGAACAAACACTATGGAATCCTTGGAACAACTTGGGTTTAGTTACTAGTCCTGGAGCATAGGTTGGGATAAACACTTTGGAGCCCTTGGTCGGTTGAATTGCCAGTCCCTCAAGTCAGGTTAGACAAATGCTCTAGAGCCCTAAAAGGTTGTGGGTTGAGTTACTAGTTCCTAGAGCCCTAGACAACTTGGATAGAGATTGATTTGGTTGGTGTTAGTGATGTCTGACCGTGAAGTGGAATCACTAGTTGAGAGTCTAGATAGTTTGGCCTCTGGAAGCCCTAGTTTGGTTTTGCTAGGTTTATTCCATGAGATCCCACATTCATGCTTAGAATATGGCGCAAGGGTGATTGGCTGAAAGAGATATTTGCCTCAACCCAATATATGGTCGAGTGGTACATGGAAGTCCCTGATTTGGTTGCCTTTTGCATATGATAATAAGAGCTCTTTCCCTATTATATTTTATGAGTATTTGTACTTTTTATTATGTGGTTTTGATGGATGTTCTATCATGGTTATTATTATGGTTATAAGCATGGTTCTAGAACAGGTTCCAGCTATGGTTCTTGATATGTTTTGATTAGTTGATGAATGGTTAATGAATGAATGAGCTAAAACATGTTATTTCATCTATTATGAGAGGGCATTAGACATTCTTGGTGATTCTCAGATAAGTTTCAGACCCTTATGTTCATATATGCATTTATGACTTGTAGATTACTTGTTTGCCATATGTTTGACGAAATTACTATCACGGTTAGGCTTGGTTAGGTGAATTACTTGATCAAGTTTTGCATGAATGGATTTGTCTTGATGTTATTTATAATTCTTGAAAGTCTCATTAAGTTCTGGGTAGTGGTTTGGAGGATAGCCTAAAATGGTGGCTCATAATCTGGGACAACACCCTTTGAACTGGAAATTTTGGGCCATAAGTGCACCCTTACAGGGTTATGCATGTGGTTGGAGGCCTATAACCACATGAATGCCTTGTCATGCATGCAGTTGGAAGCCTAAGTCACTAAAAAGGAAATCTAGGTCATGCTTTGGGCACTGGGAGTGGTTGTTCCACCTCTGAGTGTCTTTTAAGCCCTGTAGGATGTCAGCTTGGGTTAGCAAGTGTCGACTCTCAATTTTGGTCTATTTTTGCTTGAGGAAACTTACTTAATCCATATATTTTCCACTATTTCTATCTCATTTTGATTTATTTCATGTATATTCAGGTATTTAATTTTAATTTTGCAAATTCTAAAGTTTTAATAAAAATTTGATTTCAAGTGCAAATTTGGCAGATTCAGAAATTCTCGTAATAGCTATGTGGATGACATGTTTGCAGGACACTTGGGCTCAAGTTAGATGCATGGATGGATAGCTTGGGAACTAGGACTGAACTAATTCCACTTGGTTCGGTCATAACAAGCTTTATTAAGCCTGGTCAAGGCTGGTCAAACATGACTAGTCACCCAGAAAATCCCTAGGAAATAGGGCAGTTTTGAGATTTTATGGGATTGACCATATTTCTTGGGATGGATTGGATGAGTTCGACTTTGATAGGTGGATATGAGAAGATATAATTGTTAGAGAGACTATAGATCAGTTTGTTTCATAAATTTCTATTTAAGCCAAGACTTTGATAGCTTATGAAATGTAACTTTTATATAATTTTATGCTGAGACATTTGGATTTTGGAGATTAATTTGAAGAATCTGTTCTACTTTCATTTTGTTGTTCATTGATGTGGATGAATGATTGAAAATTCAGCTTTTGATATCAACTTCAAGTGTGCAAAGCAAGGGTGGAGGGCGCCCACTCTAAGCTAAGTACACTTCATTGTTAGACTAGCTCATTTTCCATAAATTGGTTATCTTAGAACTTGTTTATATACTTTGTTTTAGATTTTCTTATGAATTGATGTGTGATGATTTATATTATTGGATATTAGTTTGTTTATCACTTTAGTAAGATGGAATAACAAAGTGTTCAAGTTGAATTCTCCTTCTATTAAATTGATAGATCAAAACTAGGCTTCTCCTTTGTTACATGCAAGCAATTTTTCTTATGTATTTTCAGTTTTACAAATGATAGCATAATGATGAATGAATTGTGATGGAAATTACCCAAAGATATCTTAAGTTAAGAGTCTCCTTCATTATTGATTTATGCATCTGAAGCTATTATTAATTCATCGTTTCTGATTTCTATTCATCAAGTAATAATTGAGAGAGATGAACACAATTGGGCCTCTTAAGTTAAGAGCCACTTCATCTTTCCTTCATTGCAAAAGTGAATTAGAAATTGTTAATGTAGGTTTATATTTGTAATATGCACTTCTTTAGTTTTTAAAAAAACTCATCTTTTAAGCTTGGCTATTTCCAATATCTGTATATTGTGGACTTGCCTCCAAGTTTTACAAACTTGGATTGATAAAGAATACTTATGTTAATTGTGTGAATAAATTAGCTCAACATTTTGGCGCCGTTGCCGGGGCGGCGCGTTGGGGGCAATTATTGACACAGCCAATTAGAAAGATAAACAGAAACACTAAACATTTCATAAAACAAAACTAAAAAAATTAGTTACATTTCTTTTGGTCATGTTTCTTTATGCCTAGAAATATAGATCCTAAAGGTAGATTTATTAAACAAAACCCCCCATTAATATAGGTAGGACCATCAAAGCTAACAACACTAGTTGTTGGTAAGCCAACAATTGAGGAATTGGAAGAAAAAAAAGAACATGACAAAGATTAACTTTAATTGAAAGGCAAACTTTGTTAGCCTGGGAGGTAAAAAGGAAACAACAATCAACAACAACACCTACTTCAGGAAAACAAAAAGAAATTGTTAAAGAAAAACAACCCAGTTTTGAATCTATAGGTCAATCTATCTTTGAACAACTTGAACCTCAAATTAGCATTGAAACAATTGAAACCATGGCAGAAGAGGGACATGGATCTGTTATTTTTACTCCTGAACAAAGACTTGAATATGAAAGGAAACAAAGAGAGTGGAGAAGACAGAGAGAGGAAGAGGCAAAACGAGAAAATGATAGAAAAGGAGAAGAGGATAGGAAAATACAAGAATATGGTGGTGATCAGGAAACTACTTTTGGCTTTCCAATAGTGGATACAGGTGCAATATTAGGAGAAGATGTGAAAATGAAAAATATTCCACCTTCTTTATTGCCAAATTTTTATGAAATGTCAACAGAAGATCCTAAATCCTTTATGTTTGAATTTGACATCTTATGTAGAACCGATGGATACACTAATGACATACACAATCTTCGTCTCTTCCCTGCTACATTGAAAGCAGCAGCCTTAAAATGGTTCATGGGTTTAGGAGAGAAAAAAATAACTTCTTGGGATGAAATGAGATCTTTCTTTCTTAAAAAGTATCAAGCCTATTGTAGGCCAAGGGAATCCAAAGAGGATGTGTTCAGAATGACACAACAAGAAGATGAGAGTCTAGAGGAATACTTAGAAAGATTTGCATATAATCTACAAAAATCCAAACAACACTCTCTAAATCAAGAAACCATTCAAACAATCTTTCTCAAAGGAATAAGAGATGAATATCATGAAATTCTGAATGTAATTGGCAAGGGAGATATTTCAAACTTTCCATTTAATGAAATTGTTGGTTTGTGTCAAAAATATTCTAGAGGGAGATCAAAATTCGGAAAGAGAGATGTGAGTTTAAAAGCAACAAAATCAGCAGCAGGAGGAATAACAAGAGCAGAGATAGGAAGCTTGTTAGAGAACTTTAAAACTGATCTCCTAAGTACATTAGGAACTCAAGTAGATGTTCTAAAAGCAAATAAGAAGAAAAAAGAACAAGAACAAGCTTTAACAATCTTTTGTTCCAAATGTAGAAAGAAACATGCATTAAGAGAATGTCCTTTGGATAGTGTTCAAGTGTGTGGTCTTTGTACATAAAATCATTCAACAGAAAATTTCCTAAGGTTGAAGGAACTGCAAATGAATCCAATGGAAGAAGTGCAAGGAACAAAAGGTTTCTATTATGTGGCACGAAGAAGACCTTGGCAACCAAGGATTCCTCAACAAAATTTGCAACAATTCCCTCAACAAAACTTCCATATCCACCTCAAACTTCTTGGAATACTCCAATGCCATGGCAAGCTTGGCCTCCACAACAATATCCAAACCAACCTGCACAAGGTTGGAGAGGATATGGTTACGGAAATCAGCCACCTCAACAATACCAGCAACAATATCAACAACCATTTCCATACCAACAATATCTGCAATCCATGCCATTTCCACAACAAAATTCTGCATATCCATTATCCATGCCATTTCCGCAACAAAATTCTCCACCACTACTAACACAACCACAACAATTACAACTATCTTCAAACCAGCACAGACCAACTCAATTACCAGCCCAACCAGTGGCAAATCCAATCAATAAAATGGATAAACCTGCATACAATGTAGAAGAAGCAACGTATTTTCCAACATATTCTATTCTTCCCATAAATGATGTCCATTTAAAGTCTGGAAAGGTGCTCAAAAAGGATTCTCCTCCAATCATAGAAGAGCCAAATGAGCAAGGAGAACAACCTGAAACATCACAATCCGAAAAACAAATTCAGAAAGGAAAAACTATTATAACTTAAACGCCACCATATCCTGAGAGGTTAGTAGAGCAACAAATTGAAATGAACCTTCCTAAATTTGATATTTTGGATGAATTGAAAAATGCTTATGTAAAAGTTCCTTTATTGAAAGCAATCAAAGAGATATCAATATATGCTAAAACAATAAAGGAATTATGCATTAAGAAAACTGGTAAAAAGAAGAAGGATCATACTATAATCCAAGTCATTGGCAAATTAGCAAGCCTCATGTCAATAAAAACAGTGGTAGAAAAATATATTGATCCTGGTATCCCTATGGTTACTATATCAATAAATAATTTCTTAGTTCCAAACACATTGATAGATTTGAGAGCTTCTATAAATGTAATGACTTTGGAGACAATGAAGTATCTGCATTTAAACAACATTAGATCAACTTCTACAATCCTAGAGTTAGCAGATAGATCTAAAGATGTACCAGAAGGAGTACTAGAAGATATTATAGTCTCTTTAGATTCATGGGAGTATCCTGTTGACTTCCTCATCTTGTAGCCAAAAACAAATTTGGGAAGACATCCTCTAATCTTAGGCAGACAATGGTTAGCCATAGCTGATGCCTTTATAGGATGCAGATCTGGAAGTATGATTATTGCACATGGAGATGAACGGAAACACATTACATTCTATTCACCTGCACAATCACCTTCTTTAGAATTAATGCTTGAAGAACAAGAACAACAACAAACTAAATCAATTCTAAGTATAAATCAAGTCTTTGACCTTAGAGAAGAAGAAGAGAATGAGGATTTAATGGATCTTTTCATCTCAGAACCAAAGATTTCAGAGCAGATAAGAGAGATTCAATATGAAGCTGCAAGTAATCTTTTGAATCAATGTTTTCAGGAAACTTGGACAATCCAATCCTTGCGAAGCTCCTTTACAAACATTTTTCCTGTAAACACAATTACCAATTCAACAACAAAAACAATTGAGATATATCTTGGAAAACATTTGAACATTGGAAATCATTTGCAATCGTCACAGGAACAAGTGGTAATTACATTATTACAAAAATATTCAAAAGCTTTTGCTTGGGATTATACATATATGCAAGGAATTCATCCCAACACATGTATCCACCACATCTATACAAATGATTAGATTAAACCAGTAAGACAACCTCAAAGACAAACGAATCCCATGATGAAAGAAATAGTGAAGGAAGAACTGCAGAAATTGCTTAAAGTTGGGTTCATCTATCCTATTTCAGTCAGTCAATGGGTTTCTCCATTGGTAATTGTACCAAAGAAAAACGGGAAGTGGAGGATATGTGTAGATCACCGGGAATTAAACAAAACAACATTAAAAGTTCATTTTTCTCTACCATTCATTGACTAGGGTCTAGACCCATTAGCTTGAAAGAAAATTTGCTCCTTCCTAGATGGGTTTAGCGGGTATAATCAGATTAGAAAAGCAACAGAAGACCAAGACAAAACAACATTCAGCTGCCCACGGGGAACCTATGCATATAATGTCTTGCCATTCGGATTATGTAATGCATTTGCAACTTTCCAAAGAGCAGTGCTTGCAATATTTGCTGATCTAATCCATGAATGTGTAGAAGTCTATATGGATGATTTCACAGTATATGGAAACACATATGACGATTGCTTAAACCATCTTGAGAAATTTTTAAAACAATGCATAGAAACAAATTTGTCCTTGAGCAATGAAAAATGCTACATGATGTTATAGAAGGCATAGTTTTGGGACACCATATTTCCTCCTCAGGAATTAAGGTGGATCCAACTAAAATACAAGTCATTGTGAATTTAATGCCACCTACAATAAAAAAGGAGGTAAGGAGTTTCCTGGGTTATGCAGGTTACTATAGACGATTCATAGAAAACTCTAGTAAAATAGCCCAACCTCTATTCAAGTTGTTAGCAAAGGATGTTGAATTCCAATGGACAAATCATTGTCAAAATGCATTTCATATATTGAAAGAAACACTATCAATTGATATTGACCATTAAGCAATGAAGAATCTTGATTGTATAAACAATGAAGTGCCGGAGATTGATTATTGAGTAGTATTGTATTCTGGTTACTGAGCAGAAAAAGTATTGCATGATGATTTACACAGAGAGCCTCAATTCAAACTCAACGAAAAGACATTATTATGAGAGTATATTAAGAAAAACAAAAATTATACCATGATTTTTGTTTTCTTATATATTTCTATTTCAAAACATAGTACAATTTTTTTTCAGAGATGTATAAGGGAGAAAGTTTGATTGCTTGAACAAAATAGGGTATTGAAATAGAGACAGTGTTGCTGCAAAGAAAGAGACAGAGGCTGAAATCAATTAATTTAATTGTTGAGGAAGGCAGGTAAGCTTCTATGAACTAAACCAGAATAGATTTATTTTATGAATTAGTACTTGTTAATTGTCATTATAGAGGATGAAGTTAATGACAACAGAAGCTTATATTCAATGTTTTATAGAGACAATGACAACAAGGATAGATCCAAGATTCCAAATAGAAAATGGGAGGAAAGAAACAATAGAGAAGCTATATCAGGTACGGCTCGTAGGTTTCTTGCAAAGAATTAGTGGCCACAGTGAAGAAGTAACAATGGAATTTATAAACAATTACACTTAGGAACAAACAAGAGTAGGAAACATAATAATTCCCATGACTCAGGAATTCCTTTCATAAGCACTAGACCTCCCGATGATAAGAGATAATTACCATAAGGGTTTGCATTTGAAGGAGAAAGCGTGGAATTTATTCCTTGAAAAGAATAGAAAGGGAACCTTTGACAGGGCCAAAGGTATACCCAGGGAGTGGTTCAATGAACCATGGGGAGAACTGACTCTAATTATACAAAAATTCCCCACATGTGATAGGGGATACAGTGTTGCACATCTGTATCACATCAGACTTCTACAACACATTAAGGGAGAGGTTAAGATTAACCTACCATATTTCCTCTTTAGAAGCCTCCTAAAGACGATAGAGTCAGTCAAACATGAACATAAGCCAAGAGAAGCACAAATTTATCACCAGGGGTTGATAAAAAGCTTGGTAGAATATCAAGTAAGATCATAGGGGATGATTTGGAGGGAGTTTTTGAGCAAAAACCAGTATAATGAATAGGTCATTGAGGAACAAAATAAGGTAGAGCAGGAAACCAGGGGGATGATGAGCTCACCTTTTTATCCCAAAACTAGAGCCAAAAAGAAAAACAATACAGTCATGCATGAAAATGAAATATCCATCATGTCCATTCCTAGGAGGTTTAGGAACAAAAGTCCAACTGAGATAAATAGCAGGGAAAAATAAGTACAGATAGTAGACACATGTTCAACAGAAAAACAGCAGAGGATAATATTGAGAAAGAGGCATTGGAGAAATATTCCTACTATGATACAACTGGTGCCTAAACAAAATTATACAGAGAATCCAACACAAAATAGATAGCATGGAAGGCATACACTTTCAGGCCATCATAAGGAACGATAATAAGCTCACAGACAGATTAGCAAATGAGGGTACAACAGGGACCCTTCGTCTGAACTCTAGATCATGGAATGACCTGGAGGATAGTGACCTCCATCAGCACTGCGCAACCATCAATGACAAAGACAATCATATTACCGAACAATAACTATTCATGCACCCTCCATCAACTCAAGGATGATTCTAAGTACTGGAAGAAGGATGACACTGTGGCGCACACGCCAGATTTGTTGTCCTTACCTTCCACCTCCCTCCTCCCTTGTGTGGTCGCCGCCATCCCGTCACATCCCCTCTACAAGGCTCCTCCTCCTCTTCCTCATCTCCATACTTCACACGCTTCCCCTTCCCGCCCCACCTCTCTACTCCATGCCTCCCTTGATCCTCAGGCTTCTATTTATTTCCCCCTCACCCTTATCCCTCCCATCATTCATGCTACTTCCACACGCCCCCGCTCTTCCTCCACTCTCTAGTTCCTCTCGCTCCCCAGCCCCTCTCTTTCACTCATGACCCTGAAGTGTAGTTCCATTCCTACCTCTAGTCAAGGGGGCAGGCATAGTCACTCAGCCACCCGATGGCATTCTCTAGGTTCCCCCCCCCTCCACTACTCGCGCTAAGACCTTCGTGAGGCACGTAACCTTGAACTGTGTGGTGGTCATAAACCCAGAAGCTCAAGAGCGCATTGCCAATCTGGAAGCCCAAACTAATTTTCTTCGTAGAGAGGTTATGTCTGATGAAATAGATGCGAACTTTCCCTAGATCCCTTATCCTGCCCTCATCAAATTGCACGAGAACCTTTATGCACGCACCATAGAAACATGGTGGCAGATGAAAACAGTGATGGGTCTTGCAGGAGCAGGAGGAGCACACTAAGGCACTTGAAACCAATATTGACAGCCTTATGAAGAATTTTGTTATCTATGTTGAAGCCATCCACCATTGTCATTTCATTACTCGGGACTCTCTGCAGTACACCATAATCAAGAAGAAATCTATGGCGGAACTCCATTCAGCAATTGAAGACTCACCAAGTATCAAGAAAGAGATCGTTGGAGCCTCCTCCAGTCATCCGAACACTACTACGCCGCAGGAGGGGAGTACTTAGGAGACTCCCATTAGCCTGGATGAAGACCCGGTCACCACCAACCAAGAATGAATACGACAATTCTTTTTTGTCTCTTTTCCCTTCCAGAGGTCTGTCTATTGCAGACTTCTCAGTCTCAAAAATAAACACCCCAATCCTAGTCAGTATAGCAAGGACTATTATCTATACTCTCTTTTTTTAGTATGTTGTAAAAAGGGTTCCTTTTTGGTTCCTGGAAATTCTTCATTGTATCTATCATAGGCTACAGAACCCAATTTTGCCAAAGTTTCAATGTAAAAGGAGAAATATTGAAGCCAGAACAGAGTATTTTGTTGGTCCTTGTGTCACGCTCTCTCCGCTACACAAACCAACCAATGTAATTACTCACTTCTTTCAGTAATATATTATATCTTATTCACAAAAAGAAAAGATTATGGTATATTTCCATGAGTGAATTAATGGAAATTGGATGTAAGGGAGCTTGAGGTTACTTTGAAGAGATTGGAAGATAGATTCTGATGTAATTACGAATAAGATTTCATTATTTGGGAAATTACAACCTTCTTGCTAGGGAGATACCTAGGATGACACCATGTAACAAATTCTTGGAAGACATGAGTTTGGGAAAAAATAAATTGAAGTAAGAATGACTCCCATATACTTCATTCATCACTGCTATCTAATTTTTTTTTATTTTCCCCGTTATGAAGTTTATACAAGTCGAACTCACACTGGCTTTCTGCTATTTTATAATGTGTGTCTACCAAAGGAAATTCATCTAGGTTATGAATAGGAGGTAATACACGATTTTCAACAACCATTTTTGCCTTTCCTTTATGAGATGACATCTTTGACTGTAATGGAGGCTAAGGAAATAGAGTTACCAGACTGCAATTGATCGATTACAAACGAGAATGGTGTTGCGGAGGGCATTGGTGCACTTGAAAATAGTTGGGTCAAACCTGCATAGATCAAATGAATGGAAAAAGGGACTAATGCAGGGTGATGCAGGGCTTTTAAAGGAGAGCAGGGGGATTAATAAAAACATTACCATTTCTGGAGCGTCACATTAAAAAAATTAAATGTTGGCGGGATTCATTAATGGCCAACGTCCATATGGCTGTTGGCAGGAAGATTCAATAATTAATAGCAATATGACGTGGACGACGGGTTGCATGCCGTGAATGAAGCGGGAGAAGGTGGGAGTAGGTGGTGGTTTCTTTTTTTTTTTTATGTGGGTGGTGAAAACGATAAGTGGTAAAGGAGGGGAGGGCCCCGTAGTCATCGTGGAACTGCCACATGGTTTTCGGCAGTTTCCACATCGTCCTCAGCCCTTGATCCTAGCGAGGATGATCTCGGCCATTCAACACACAAGAACTTTACTGAAAGGCAACAATACATCACATCATTGTTTATTTGCAACTTTAATCAAAAAAATTTGCTAACTAATCAAAATTTACCATAATAAAAACTTAAGGTGGCATTTTAACTAGCGCGCCCTTTGGGGATTTTTATTTTTATTCATTTTTCACATATGTTCTTTTATTACCTTTTTATTTTTCCTCTATTTTTCTTTATTTTTCTATTTTCATAATTTTTCTATTTTTCTTTTTGCTATTTTATTCTTTTCTTTTTCTATTTTTCTTTTTCTTTTCTCTCCTTTTTCTATTTTTTCTTTTTAGAAGGATAAAAACAACTAAAAGTAAAAAATAAGTTACAACATCCCTCACGATAAATAACTGGATAATCATACCTTGATCACTATATTTATAGGACCCTAACAAGGACTACCATAACCTTCTCAATCCTTGATTGAAATTGTTCTTCTCATTTATATATTTCCAAAGGGGTATTATGCACCATAACTGGAGTTTATATGTGGAATTTATAGCCCTCGGAAATTGATGTGTTAACTAGACTCCTCAATGCCCACGTTCCTTCCACCATTTCGTCTCTGAGGGTTAGGGTTTTAGATCTTTTGAATTTTTGCCTCTTAGGTTTTAGTACTTTGTGTTAAAAAGTACATTGCAATATCTTATAATCAAAAATATTTTATAAACGAGGATAGCCAACACTTATCTTAATAGATAAACTACCACCATTCTAGATAGTTTGTATTTATTTGCATTCTATAATCTTTTTCCATTTAATTTATTTATATAATTTGGTTCTCTCCATTTTATTGTGCTTTATACACTATTTTTGTGTATTTCTATTCATATCCTTGTATTTCATTTCAACCTTGATCCGTATTGGATCATTATATTTTTTTCATCCATATTGATGCTTTCATAGTGGAAAATGTGGAGGAATAAACTCATAGGACCATTTTTACTAGCAGGATCGAGTTTGGGAGAATAGGGTTTGAAACCTTTCAGGAGCATTTTGAGGCATCAAACAACTTTTTTGGGGGGGTAAATTTTTTTTCTTTAGCATAACACATTTCTTTCATATTTTACACATAGTGACCTTCCCAACATTGCAAGAATTACCTCCACCAAAGTTTGTATGCAAAATTTATGCCACTCAGAAGTTTACCTTCCTATTTTCACTACCATAATTTTGAGAGGATGCCGCATCAACCCCCATTATTCATGGAAAATGGGTCATCCATGTGATTATAATGAAGAATATTTTATAATAGTTTAAATTTTAACTCTCATTAGAAGTTGAGGGATTCAAAACTAACCACTAGTAGGCTATCAGGTATGTTATAATTGGGCCACTAGGAGGAAAAGGGGTTCAATTATTTTCAAGTGTATCATATTCCATAGACAAGTATAGTAGTCGAGAGGGATAGGGAGAGAGAACAGAGATATGATTTATGCATTATAGTAGCCCCTGCTCCACAAGACGTACTTCTTTGTACTCACAACCAATTTCTATATAGAGAAAGAGAGAAAAACAGCCTCACCTTCTAGTTGGGTTTTCTCTCGAAAAAGGCTTCCTAGGATATATCTTGTGTCAAATGTTTGTGAGTTTTTATTTCACTCTTCTCAATTTTCTACATAAATTTTAATTTGCATGCATACAAAATAAACAAAAATCTACAAATCCATAAATATAAAGAGAAATAAACCCTAATAGTGTAGATTTTGGATTTTTAAATATAGTTTTATTAGAATCGTTGTGACAAATTGTCCAGTGGAATATCCATGGGAATTTACAAATCAACTCTTTATACAATACATATCTTTTTGCAATATATCTATCTCTTGTAGAGAATCATCAATATCTTTTTGAAGTAGTTCAATTTCATAATGAGAATTGTATAGCCTCTTTCCACCTTTATCCATTTAAAATTCTAAATGATCCTTGTTTTTTTGTCAAAGAATCAACACAACAAATATAGGGTATTGGGCACAACCAATGATGGTGCGGGTGTTGGGTACCATTGACCATGCACCCTTAGTGTTCCATCAAAAGAGAAAATTGACTCACTTGACCTTGACTTTCACTATCTTGGATTTGAATTGACTTAATAGGCTTGGCTTAAATAAACTTGGCTTTGACTCTTTTTGTCAATTATTTTTAATGATTTTTCTAAAAATGTTATTACTGACTTCAATTTTACTTTGATTCAACATTCCAAACTCTTCAATTAGTTTTGATGACTTAGTTAGTGAATTCATCAAATTTTATGAATTCAACAATAACTAACAAATTCAGATAACACACTAGAAATATCTATGAGGTTAACCTGAATACACCTTCACATTGCCCCAAATTTGTGTTACAGCCTACACATATTGCATGAAATTTTTTTATTGTAGCTTTCACAAACCATCAAAATTTAATCAATAACAATCTCACTAATTAAATTAATTGAAAAAATGAAAGATAACAATTTGAATAATCACTAGGGTTTCTTATTTCCAATTGTTATCTTGTAAAAATATGGTTTATATAGTGAGAAAAACATGTTTTTCACTTACGATGTTCGTTTTTCCACATTGGACGAAAATTTTCAGCAATATTTTTTCCTTCAATATTTTTTCCTTCAAATTTGACATTTTAAGTCCATGTTAAGAGGGATTTGGTCAAGTTTAAAGAAATTTCCAATTATACACTACTTGCTTAATTTTATTGTGTATAATGACCATAATCTACATTTTAATGAATGCGCATTCCATGATTACATAAAATCCATTTTTTATATGATCAATGTCTGACCAAAGATGAATCCTAAAAACATAAAAATACCCTTTGATGCTTCTGAATATACTTTTCAACACATCGTAATCATTGAAAATAGATCAATAATGAAAGAAAGCCTTAATTTTACAGGTAACCAATCTAGAAGAAACAAGTTTCCCCTTCATTGATGCCTTCTTTTTGGATTGCAAGCATTTCAAGTGCTAGTTCTCTCTTCTCCATTGTAGCTCTTGGTCATTAGAACCATCACAGTCATATACACATCATTCTCATTGTAATATCATCACCAGAGAAACCACAACTCTAATACCAAATGTTATGAATATGTACATAAATATAAAAAAACATTAACACACAAAATTTCACCATAAAAACACATATATACTTTAAACATCACATTGCATTGATTTCTCACATATCATACATATATTTCTTTTAAAAGAGTACATGGTGACCATAATAAACACATCATAATAAGATATTTCATTTAACCATCTAATAATATTCAAAAATTTCTCAAGAGATTCCATAAGATCCTCCTCTCTCACTTATCTATGGAGTCTTCATTCTTAGTTCTGTGCATTCACATTTATGCATGGTTTACATTATTAAATATCACAAGTAACAATTATTTTAACTTGCCTATGAACAATGCCTCTTTACATTTATGCTTATTTACCCAATAAACTTTCTTCACAAGTTATAAGTTTAGATTTCTTAATTTGTGTTATCCTTTTCAATTGTGATATTAGAAATATTAAATTTAAAATTAATTAAGGATATAACAAATAATAAGAGGGGGGAGATAGTTGTTATATGTGTGACAAGTACTTAGAGGAAATGATATCTTACATGGCCCAAACCTCTCCATGTGAGAAAAGAATCCATCACATATTTCATTAATTCATCCATTACTAAAAGATTTTCAACATTAAGTTTACAATGTGATTATATTGATTTAAAATTGGGTTAGTCTAATCAAGAATACAATGGGAATACAATGGGTTAGTGGTCAAGGTTCTCCATCAAACCATATATACTTCTATGCAACATAGAATTTTATTACTTTTTTGTTTCTTCTCAAAAAGGAAATAGAAAGTTGTGAAGGAACAAGGAAAATATTTGCCTTTTGTTGCTTTTATGTGGCAAGCATAGTATTTATGTTCTTGAAATTAAATCTATGATACCCCTTATGGCAAAGGGTGATGTTGAAAACTAATCCTAAAGGAAACATTAAATTGCATACAATTAAGAGCAAAATATTCACTTATTAATAGAGAGAATTAGCAAGTGTCCATTGCAAATGAAAAACTAGTGAGAAGTTTGATTATTTTCCTTTTAGTTTTAGACTAGTGTTGAATATTGTGCCTCCACCTTTGCTTTGAGATGTGGGAGGCTTTATTTTCAAGGTTCTACATGAAGCTATATATATTTCCCCGCAATTTCGACTTTTATTACTTTTGTAAATATTAAGAAAAAGGAAATATATTTGAAAGAAGGAAGGACATTAAGAATGATACAAAACCTAACCATAAGATTTAGCATTGCTACTATTTGGAAGCTACTCCATATTGATCTTCCATCTCAGTGATTGGATCACTTATTAGTTAAACTTTTACTTTCCCTTCACACTAAAGAGTTAACTTTTTGTCTATATATTAGGAAGCTTCCTAAGAATCTTTTAAAAATATGGTTCCATCAAGTTTCATCATGCATAGGTCTTAAAAGGATTTCTTCAATATACCCATAAGTGTAATCCCTGGAATCCAATGATGAAGTATCTATAAAGTCTATTTTTTTTCCATCATTAGTATGTTGGGAGTGTACGATGGTGCTTATATAGTCTTGCTTATTAATTTTCTAATAAATCTTGATTTTTTGGAAAGAAATGGGGCAACAAGTTATTTGTAGACAACTAATATTATATGTCCACTAGTATTGGAAAAGATATGAACATTTAGTGGATCCATTTGTCCTAGGTATTGCAACTAATGCTATACATTATGTTGAAATAATGGGATCACACTTGAAAACCTTAAAAGTAATTTCAAACACATAATCAATAATTCAACATACTAGGCAAGTAAAACAAGCATTTTTAGAAAAAACTCACAAACTCACTCTTAAGTATATTAAAGATGATTTCAAATGCATAACAAATGCATCAACTTATGCATTTCTAAGATGTTAACAAATGCATTAACTTATGGACTTACTAAGCAAACATAATAAGACTTCTTAGAAAAAGGTCGCAATAATTTGTTTGTAAATATTGGATGAAAACTAGATAAATTTGACCATTATGTGGATATAGATGTTTTGGAATTAAGCATTAAACTCAAATATCACATTCTCTTGGTCTTAGAAAAACTTATTTATTTCTTTGCAATACAACTATTTGATGAAGAAGTAGACATAGTTTACCACTAGGTAGATGTACATGTGTTGGAAATAAGGCTTGCACTATAATACCACACTTTTTATTGGTCTTCTTACTTTCGATTAGCTTGTATGCCTTCACTTCTTTTTTCTATGCAAAGGGAATTTGTAATTTCATTAAAATAAAATTATGAAATTATGTTCTATATATGCTAAAAAGAATTCATAGTATCCTTCAGAAAAAAGGAGCCATAATTCTGTGAATGAGTCTTCATCGCACATCTCATATTGACCAAGAGCAAGACAAATCCATTCAAGGTTTGTATTTGATATCATCCTTATATGAAAGATGCATTGTATTTTTCCTTATCTCTAAACCATCAACCCTTGTAATTAGGGGGGAAATGTTGACAACAATCTTATTATTACAAAAATTATATACCCAAAGTACTAAATCCTCAACTCATATAGTGAATATGGATTCTAAAGAAGCACTTAAAAGGGGGTTGTTTGTTTCTACGCCTTCAAATATAAGTTAGTTTATTGAATAAAACCTTTTTTTCCTAAAATAGGAAAGATCATTGTCCATCTCAAATATACATTGGGTTGTGCTATGAGTTATTGAAAGAGATGAAGCATATGTACTTGAAACAATTTTAAGACCCAAAAATTGGTCCTGCAATTTTTTTGGGGTGAAAATGGTTTGCAAAACACACATACACACATATATGGTAATTGGATGTTACAAACAACTAAGTTATTGCTACCAATACAATCAAACTAACTAGACTTCAACATGGTTCATATAATCAAGTCATAAAGTTCAAATCCATGTTTGTAAGTTTGTTGTTGCATTTTAAATATAAATAATTTCTTCTATATATGTAAACATAATACAAATAATTTCGAAGCAATTTAATCTATAGATAATAATATTGACATCATGGATAGATGAAAAAATCAAATTGAATATAAACCTACAATTTATTCAATATAGTGTTGCAAAACCATATAATTTCCTTGTTGACAATATGATAATGCATACTAGCATGAAGTTGTTTGAATAATTAAAAGTTTAAAAAAATATTAACATTACATGAATGTTGGCAATACCTAAAATATTTGTCATTCTTCACTTCATAAACTAAAATGTACAAGAACTTTGGTCACTTGATGTAGAGGCATCATTCCTTATTGCATTTGTATTGATAAGCAACTTGGATATGCTTTGTCTCAATCTTCTAGAAGCAACTGCATTTGCCTCCAAATCCTCTTTGATACTCTCCAACATCCTTACCACAACTCTCATAGTTGGTCTTTCTTCTGGTGAATGTTTTGAACAAAGCAAACCAACATGTAGCAAATCTAGTAGACATTTATATACTTTGTTCTCATTAATTTCATCTCCACACACCTTACTAAAAAGGCTACTTTCAATTACCTCATTCACATTGTTTGGGTATGCAAAGTTCACCCAATTGTGCAAGTTTAAGTCTCCCACAAACATGTGACTGGTTGGTTGTTTTCTGGTGAGTATTTCCAATAACATAATTCCATAGCTATAAACATCTCCCTGGGTGGAAACTGTTCCACTCAATCCATACTCTACAGTAAAAAGAAAAATTCATTAAATTTTACTCAATCAATCAATATAAGTATTGTTAATGAGAGAATAAAAATGAAAATGTTGTTTAAGAAAGACATACCTGGGGCAATGTAGCCAATGGATCCTCTTAAAGCAAGTGCTGAAGCATGTGAATTTGTAGAGCTTTCACCAATCAGTCTTGCAATACCAAAATCTGTGACAAGGCCTAACATATTTTCATCCAAAAGTACATTGCTAGGCTTTATATCACAATGTACTACTTGCACAAAACAATCATGATGAAGATATTCCATTGCATGGGCCACATCTATGGCAATGTCTAATAGTGTTTTCAGCTCCAGTTCACACACATCCTCACCATTGTTGTCATCTCTTGTAGGATACAAATGCTTCTCTAAGCTTCCATTAGACACAAACTTGAACACTAAAGCTTTGAAATGGAGGTTGGAACATGAGGTTATGATTTTGACTAGATTTCGATGTTGAACCTTCTGGAAGACACTGCATTCTGCTTTAAAACTCTTCTCATGCTGGTCATTTTGCAATTGGAAAACCTTCACAGCAACAGGTGTGCCATCATTCAAAATTCCTTTATAAATTGACCCAAATCTACCTGTTCCCAACAAGTTGGCTTTGTCAAATCCATTAGTCGCTATGTGAAGCTCTTGATATGAGATCCTTGGATGCTCTAACTTTTGGAAAATAGATCTTGAAACATGGATGTTTTGTATATGCATATTCCCTCTCCATAGGAATCTTAAAAACAAACAACAGAGTTTAAAAGCAGTAGCTCCACTCACTGTCAATAGTACTCTTTTGACAATTGTAGAATGACCTCTTGGTGTCGGACAAGGATATAACTGGAATATTTTTGGTCCACAGAGGTTGGGATTTCCATTTAAGAATATGGAAATTGATCCATTTGCAAAAATTCCCCGTGTTGGAATTTCCCCAGCAAGCTTGTTAAAAGATAGATTTAAATATTGAAACATTTTCAGCTTGCTGAGAGTAATAGGTATTGTCCCAGATAAAAGGTTGGAAGAGAGATCTAGGCTCATAAGGCTTTGCAAATTTTCAAGTGAATCTGGAATAGAACCTTGGAAGGAATTATGAGATAAATTTAGCGAAATTACTTCAACACAACTTCCAAGTGTAGATGGAATGACTCCACTCAAGTGATTAGCAGAGATATCTATAGCTTGAGCCATTGAAATTTTACCAATCTCAGTGGGCAAGGAGCCTTCTAATAAATTCCAAGACAAATTCAAATAGAAATTTAGATTGTAAAGCTTACCAATCTCATGTGGTATGTTTCCACTGAGTTTATTGTGTGACAAATCGAGCAATTCCAAATTTGTACAATTTCCTAAGTTGGAAGGTATGGTCCCTGATAATTGGTTGTGATGGAGGAGGAGAAATCTTAATTGTTTAAGGGGTGCAAGGGAATTGGGAATCTTTCCAGAGAGTATGTTTCCACTGATGTCCAAGAGACCAAGTCGTTGTAACTTTTCAAATTCATCAGGGATAACTCCTTGTAATTTGTGTTTCCTAAAACTAATCTTTCTAAAATTTTAAGGTTTCTTAAAGATGGAATGCTACCATTTAAAGAATTTCCAGATAAATTTAGATAGGTTAGGCTGGTAAGATTGCCTATATGTGGAGGGATGTTCCCTTCTATCAAGTTGTTTGCTAATGTTAAATAAGACAAATTGGTAGAAAGTTTTCCTATGGCAAGGGGTAAGACACCAGCGAGTTTATTGTCTCTCAAGTTTAGTTGTTTTAGGTGGGAACAATTGGTAAGGGCTATAAGAAAAGGCATGGTTGTAGCACTTCCACTGTCAAGTTGATTAGATTCCAATTTTAAAATTTCAAGGAGGGATAGCTTACCTAATGTGATCGGCACACTCCCACTCAACATGTTGTTGGCTAGGATGAGCTCTTTGAGTTTTGAACAATTTCCAATGGAATTTGGTATCTTTCCACTAATTTGATTTCCCCATAAATAAAGCTTACTCAAATTAACTAGATTTGACAAAGAAGTGGGAATACTTCCAGTGAGTTTGTTTTGGGAAATCTCCAAGACAACCAAAGTGGAGATATTTGACAAAGAAGGGGGAATGGAGCCTGATAATTCATTGTCAAAGAGGTAAAGGGTTTGGAGACTAGTGAGTTGGCCAAATTCTTGTGGAATGTCACCTGACAATTCACAATAACACGAGTAAGACAATTTTTAAATTTCTAAAAAAACCAACGCCCAGAGATTTCCAAAGGAAGATGAATAGTACCTGTGAGAATGTTGGCTCCTAAGTCAAGCAGCTGCAGATGTGTTAGGGAACCCAGCTCATGGGGAATATGACCGTGGAGGGAATTTTTTCCAAGATCAAGTGATTGGAGATTAATGAGAAGGGCCAATTCTTCAGGAATGCTTCCTGCGAAAGCTTGTTTGTGAAAATTTAAGTCACTCAAAGCTTTTAAGATATTTGATAAAAAGGGAGATAATTTATTGCAATCCCTAAAATAATAAAAACTGAAAGATATCCAAAGGAAGAAGATTCATACCTGTGAGAATGTTTGCTCCTAAGTAAATGAGCTGCAGATGTGTGAGGGAACCCAGCTCACGGGGAATACTTCCAGTCAAATTGTTGAAGGAGAGCTTCAAGGAAGCCAAATTTGTGCAATTGCCGAGATCACTCGGAATGTTTCCCTCCAATTGATTGGAGTGCAACCAGAGCTCCCTCAAACGGAAAAGGCGTCCCAACTGAGTTGGGATATAACCGTGTAGCGCATTGCTAGAAAGATCAAGCGATTGGAGATTAATGAGAAGGCCCAATTCTTCAGGAATGCTTCCTGCAAAAGCTTGTTTGTGAAAATTTAAGTCACGCAAAGCTTTTAAGATATTTGATAAAAAGGGAGATATTTTTTTGCAATCTCTAAAATAATCAACACTGAAAGGTGTCCAAAGGAAGAAGATTCATACCTGTGAGAATGTTGGCTTCCAAGTAAAGCTGCTGCAGATGTGTTAGGGAACCCAGCTCATGGGGAATACTTCCAGTGAGATTGTTGTAGGAGAGTGCCAAGTGAGCCATATTTGTACAATTGCCCAGATCACTCGGAATGTCTCCCTTCAATTGATTTTGGTGCAAGTTGAGATCCCTCAAACGGAAAAGGCGTCCCAACTGAGTTGGGATATGACCGTGGAGGGAATTTTCTCCAAGATCAAGTGATTGGAGATTAATGAGAAGGCCCAATTCTTCAGGAATGCTTCCTGAAGAAAGCTTGTTTGTGAAAATTTAAGTCACTCAAATCTTTTAAGATATTTGATAAAAAGGGAGATAATTTTTTGCAATCTCTAAAATAATCAGAACTGAAAGGTATCCAAAGGAAGAAGATTCATACCTGTGAGAATGTTTTTTCCTAAGTAAAGTTCCTGCAGATGTGTTAGGGAACCCAACTCATGGGGAATACTTCCAGTCAGATTGTTGAAGGAGAGCGCCAAGTAAGCCAAATTTGTGCAATTGCCGAGATCACTCGGAATGTTTCCCTCCAACAGATTGTGGGATAACCTGAGCTTCCTCAAACGGAAAAGGCGTCCCAACTGAGCTGGGATATAACCGTGTAGCGCATTGCCAGAAAGATTAAGCGTATGGAGAAAGGACAAATTGCCGAGGTAAGGAGAGATGGTGCCCTGCAGTTCCATGTCAGGAAGGTCGAGAGAGACGACTCTGTCCATGTGACGGCGGCTGCAGGTGACGCCGGGCCAGTTACAGAAGGGGAGTGCGAGACTCCAGTTGGCCATGGAAGCATGAGGATCACTGCTTATTTTGTTTTTGAAAGCTAAGAGAGACTGTCGATCGTCATGAAATGAATGCGGAGAGGAGGAGGAGATGGAGATGAAGGAAAAAGTGAAGATGAAAAAGAGGAAATGAAGAGGAAAAGAAAAAGAGAGGAACGACATGGTGCTGGAAATGGAAATGGAAATGGAAATGCAGCGGAGAAATTGGAATGGTGGATGGCAAAGGATGGTATGAATGTGAAGGATGGTCACGAGTATTTATAAGGAGAGAGTGGGAGAATCATGTAATTTTTCGGCCTCTCGTCAATGAGCGAAGGAGCGGATGAAAGAGCGGGTGAACGAGCGAAGGAGCGGATGTAATTTCTAGTGATCAACATTCAGGTCGTTGAGTGCTCTACATCTGATTATTTTATTATTTATATGAAATAATAAAATCTATTTTATTTTAATAATTATAATTATTTGTGGATGTAATTATTGAGAGAGTGGGAGCGGGACCCACAATTCCATAGATTTCCACCGAAATTTGGGCGTAGTGAAGACGGAGGTGGTGGTGTGATTATGAAAGTTTGGGCGTGGTGAAAAGGGAAGGGAAGCATGGGATTAGTGAGTCATGGCGTGCAAGACGGGAGGAGGAGGAGGAGGCCATTGACAAGAAGTCGTTGCTTTGAGTCATGGCGTGCAAGACGGGCGGAGGATGGGGAAGTTTTGCTTTCAACATTTAATTATTCATTATTCATCCATTTAATTATTAATTAGTGAGTCATGGCGTGCAAGACGGGAGGAGGAGGAGGAGGCCATTGACAAGAAGTGGTTGCGTTGAGTCATGGCGTGCAAGACGGGAGGAGGATGGGGAAGTTTTGCTTTATGGGCGTAGAATGTTTGGGCATGGTAAAGATGAGGCATAATTATTTGTGAGTCGCGTCATATTACGTATGAAAATATAATTATTATTTATATTAAATTGATTTTGTTTTCCACACATCTGATTATTGCTTATCATATTAAAATCTGTTTTATGCTTAATCATTATTAAATATAATACGGAGACCCGGAAGTTTCGCCGTGGTGGAAGGGGAGCGGAGCCTTCCGTAATGGAGGTGTAATTATTACGATGTGATTCAGTTTTTTTAATAGGTATGAAAAAAAAAACTGAATAATACGATATCTAGCTTTTTCGTTTTGAAAAAAAAAAATTGTTACAAGATAAGGGGTTTTCTAACGATTAGATTTTTTCATATTCAAATTTATAAATTATTTATATAAAATTGTAATTTTATTATTTCTGAATTGCAATTTTTTTGAATAAATTTTACTATACACTAAATTATTTATATTATTTTACATATATAAAAATTAAATTTTCTTAACTTTATAAATTTTATTTTTTCATTTTAATTTAATTTTTTATTTGATGTAAGATTTTTGTGATCCATAATAATTTTTATACAAGCTCACTGATAAATCACAAAGTAATGATTAATAAACATTTCAAAGCTACTAATGAAATTCATCATCAAACCCAATTTAATTTCTTAAATTTTCAATTTTACTTCATTATTATATTTATGATTTTTTGGGGATGATGATTAAAAATATGTTTTTTTTTAAGAGATCACAGTTTCAAATGCAAAAGATGAGATAGTAGTTTACTAAAAGTGCATTGTTACTTACACAATTATATCGTTAATTTAATTTTTTAATGAATTAAATATTTATATTTTATATTAACATATTAAATTTGTGAGTTTTTTTTCAAGAGTTTACTTACTAAGCATGTGAAGATGTCAAGTAAATGCCATTACAAATGTTCAATTGTTTACCCTGGGAACTCTTGTTGGGTGAGGCAAAATTCACCTATGGGTTATAGTTTACTTACCAAGCATGTGAAGATGTCAAGTAAATGTCATTACAAATATTCAATTGTTTACCCCGGGAACTCTTGTTCAGTGAGGTCAAATTCACCTAGGGGTTATAGTGGCAGTGGTGATGTAAATTCCATTATCAAACACATATAAAGTAATTTATTTTGTTATTATTTTCTCATTTTTAATATAAAAACTATTTATTAAAAAAATGAACCCAAAATTAATATAATATCATTGAATTTGAAAATTTTACATTATATTATTTTTAAATAATATATATTATAAACAATTATGTGGATAGGGGATATGCTTGTTTATTTCAATATGACTTCTAAAATTTTAATTTAATTATCAATAATTATTAGATGGATGGTACATATTTAATTTACACGAAATATTCTAGAATATTCATAGTAGCGTATACAAATCAAGGTCAAGATTTTTTTTGTCAGTCAGATTTTTATATTAATTTCCCAAAACTGGATTACATTTGATCAAGGATTTCTTAGCTGGAGTTGTCTATAATGCGACTTTTTGGAGATTCCGGTGACGAAATCCGGCAGAAGAAATGAGGTTAAATCTTGATTTTTAAGCAGTTAAAATGGTTTTTTAACTGCATATTTGGATTCAGCGCCCTGAAAAACCCTTGGGAGCCATTGATTGTGCAGAAACTAGCTATCAAACTTGGGATTCCAATGAATTGCTGCCGGATTTTGACCGGAAAAATCCGCTGGAAAAGCTTTCAAAAAGTCGCGTTATAGACTACTGCTTTCTTAGCTCTCTGGCCTCACTCCGACCAATTTTTTTGGCCAAGAGAGTTGTGCAGTACTTAAAAACAAAAAAGACAATTTTTACAAAAAACCAAAAGATTAACAAGCACTAATGCCCAAAAAGTTGTGCAGTACTTAAAAACAAAAAGACAATTTTTACAAAAAACCAAAAGATTAACAAGCACTAATGCCCAAAAAACGTCCAGAACAAAATGTTTTCCAACAATCATCAAATTACAATGGAGGGTTTTGCATTTGTGTATTTTTCATGGGCCACCAGCGAACCGTGCCCCTCATGGACATGGAAATCAATGTGAGTTATCCTCACTTCTATTTCATCCAAGTGTTCATCGAACCTGGTTGGCTACAATGAACAAAAGCTAGATGGTCTAAGATTTCCCCTTCAGAAAACTACAAACTTTTTATGTAAGCAATTACCTCCTTCTTGTCTTCGTATCGTTTCTCCCAGAGGATGTCAAAGTTGGCTTGGATTTCGCGCAGTTGTTCGACAATGGACTGTAGTGTTGGGGGTTG
Organism: Pinus taeda; assembly: GCA_000404065.3. Lineage (NCBI taxonomy): Eukaryota > Viridiplantae > Streptophyta > Pinopsida > Pinales > Pinaceae > Pinus > Pinus taeda. The sequence continues at coordinate 27,691 of APFE030979900.1, forward strand.
ATCGACTCTTCCCGGTGATTAGGCTCTCTCTTGGGTGATATCCTCCTCCATCATGCCACTCTCCTTGTTGTGTTCTTCACTTCTCACTACCTAGTCTTCGAGTTTCCAACGGTGGTCAGCTCCACATCGAGCCCTTCCCCTCTACCTTTGCATGGCATTACTTCAAGACCAAACTAGCCCCACCACCATTTTCCACCCTCGACCCCACTTCGCCCTCAAACCAATGCACAGGAGGTTGGTCGACCTCACCTTCTAAGCTAAGGTTACCTCCCCACACTCTATGTCCAAGGCACAATTGGTTAAGTACACAACTCTCCCACTCCACCCACACCTGGCTACTTCCCACCGTTGCAGAGAACCTGCACGACTAATGCCACCACACCAATTTCGGGTCGTAGGGAATCTACACTACACTACCATTAAAACCTAGCAGTAGGAGGCAAAGAAACGATGTTGAGCACCACCCAGAAAATGAATGAAAAAACTAAAGTGGACAATGGAAGTGTTATTGGTGGAGAGGGCGAGGACTAGGCCCCATCCCTGGTCCCATCGTTAACCACATGACCACGACCTCTGAAGTAGGATCTAAGACGATAGGGGTGAGTGGTTAGTATTGATAACCACGAGACCACGACGGAGCAGATAGGGGGCTAAGCTGATGAGGGCAGGAGGTTAGCCCACGTGCCCACGAACAGGGCTAAAAATTCGGTGCTAAGGCCTTATGGCACATTTTAAAGAGGCAACAATTTGCACCATTTACAATGGGAATTCCCCCGGTCCAAGGTGAAATTGTCACTTGGCAGTCTGTCAAAGGGACGAATTCATTGCCCAAATTGCTAGTTTTTCCATTTTGTAGGACAATTAACAGGGAAAACTTATATGAGGAATAACTTGGTGTATTTTCAGTGTTTTTGAGCCTAGGAGAGCCTAGATAGGGGTTTTTGGGTGTTCTGAAATTAATGGTAGTATAAATTTTATGATTTGAGTATTGCATGTTGGAATTTCTGCAGAGCCAAGTCCTTTAGTGATGCAAACAAAGATTTTTTTGAGTCCATATAGAGACTTTGTTGAGCATGGAGAGAGCCTAGACAAGGGTTTTCCAACTTTTTGAACTCATCTACAACAACTGTTACTTAAGTAGAGAAATTATTTTCAGCCTTTTCTCGGTGTGCTAATGGGAAATGATCTTTTCAACGCTTCATTGTAAAGTAGTTTTATTTATATGCTATTTGATCTTAGCTTGAGTATAAGTACATAATGAGAGAGAGTCATTTTCTTTGACATCATCATGACTTGTTGTAGGGAGTCATTTTTTTGAGTGAGAGTTCTTTGTAGGAGAACATTTCTTTTAAGGATAAATAGTGCCACTCTAGAGTCAAATATATGCATTGTATTCTTTTTCTATTAAGATCAATAAATCGTCCTAACATCGAAGCAAGGCCCGGAGACGTAGCCCAGGAAGGGTGAACCCCATTATCACTTGCTTGTTTCTTCTCTGCATTTTTGTCATATTGATTTTCATATGAATTTGATCACTTTTAAGTTCATTTGAAAACTTAACCACTCATCTTTGAAGAAGTTGCAAACTAATTTTTCATTTAAAGTGTCAATTTTATCAAACTTGCAAAGTGTTAGAGGATGATCAAAGTTTCATTCTCAAATCATGTGGTATCAGAGGAGGTTCTAAATAGACTTCAAACATGGGTGAAATTTTGCAGCATGCAAGACTCTTATAATTAGAAGAAATGAATTCTTCTCCCAAAGTGGAGAATATGGAATTGAGGAGATTTCTTGAAGCATAAGAGGATGAAAATAAGAAGTTATGTTTGATGTTGTAGAATGTCATTGAAGAGAAAACTGGGGAATGTTCAACTACTAAAGCTTCCCCTAGGACTCAACAAGTTTGTGGTCATGGAATGATTGGTGATTGTACACTTTGCCAGATGAAGAACATTTCTTATATGTTAAATCACAAAAGTGGTTTCCTTGTGTTTGCATCTACCACTTCATCTACAAAAGAGAAGGAGGATATGGTTAAGCTTCTAGAAGAGGACCAAGAGTGTAACACCCTCCTCCCACATCTACCCAAATAACTAGATAACCAGGGTAAACATGTGATGGAGAGTTACTATGATATGATTCAACTCCCTGTGTAGCAGTTAAGGAAGTGGAACTAATGGAACCCAGACAACCTATCCTTATACACATGCAATAGAACCCCAAGGAGCCACTAAACCCATCCAGGTGACCAGCCCCTAAGACAAAATGACCCTTTTTAGCATTAAATCTGTTAGCACTCAGTAATTTTCTGAGGTTGCAGAATAAAATCACCAAGGTAACCACAAACCAACTTTGGAATCTGGGATCTAGCCCTGCTAGCTTCAGAGAGGGATCTTTTTCTAAGATTTAACTTTGTTTGATTGAATATTAGGCTAGTTATGAAGTTTGGAGTTTGATTTATATTTGAATGGTTGGTTGATAACTAGATTACCATTGGGCTATGGAGTCTGTTACATAAAGTACAGATCGACTTCAGTGTCTATAGATAGATCTCACAAGGAAAGGTAGCCAAACTGAATGGATTGTTTAAAGTATGTGAAGTGGAGAAGAAGAACAAATTAAGGCTCACTTTAAAATATAGAGCATTGTTATCTGAATTCTATATTTAAATATCAGAACAAAACATAGAAATTATTTGTAGCCCAGTGCAAAGTGTAGATTTAAACAAATTCTTCCCTTTATTTATCTATTGAATAATTTAGATTTGGAAAAAAAATATGTGCTATAAACAGAGAAATATAAACACATGAGACAGATAGATGCACTTCACCAACAACTTGACACAAGAATCCTATGAAAGAGCTTCTGTATTACTAGTAATCTATTGATGCTTCATAAAAATACAATAGTGTTTTTCATACAAAAACCAACCCTTGATACTTCTAAAGATGAAGTATTTATAATTAATTTACAAAAATATAATGTCAGAATGACTAGGATGTATCTAAAAAATAATAAAATTGAATCAAGCTAACTTATTACAATGATATCAGGGAAATTCAAACTGTCTGAAGTGGTGGCACTGAAATGGTGGAATAGCTGGGTGTCTGGCGCTCATACTCTGCATGTGTTGTAACGCTAAGCTGTGTCCCCAAAGCAACCTTTTACTCCAGTAACTCACAAATTTTATCCCAGCGTTGTTCACTCAGGATATTCATCTTCATCAACTTCCTCTACACTTCGTTGACTTCAGTATATTTGAAAAATCTCGGCTGGGTGATGAATATATTTGGAATTTCATATTGAATGTTGTGATCGTATGACAATGCTTCCAGAAAAGATTTTCCTGTCATTCTGAGTCTTCCGGCTGTAACCTTTGAACTATCTCTTGCCTTGGTCATAATTTTCTTATTGTAATCTGACCACGTGTTGAGCTTGCCGTTAATCGCTAACAAGTTTGGAAGTCCTTTCTTGTAGAGAGGTTCTAGTTTGGCAAAGAACTTTTGTATGCATGTGTTCATAATTCTTCCCTTCTCTTCAAGTTGTCTCATAATATTTCCTTTAGTCAACACTTTCCTGACTTCCAAAATTGTTTCAGTCCTATCTTCAATTTCCAACCCTTCCAATTCCTGTCTGTTCTTGGAGTTTAGAAATTTGATAATCTCAGTGGCTTCATTTGGTTTATCTCCCAGTTTCTTTCTGACCTGCTCAATGGCTTCATTTGACCGTTCAATCAACTTTTGTTTCTCAAAAATGATTTGGATTGAAGGCCAAATGTCCTCCATGTCTTCATTGATCCTTTTCCAGATATTTTCCTTTACATGTGCCTATGTATTGCCGATGGTATAGTCTTTTTCCATTTTTTTCAATCTTTGGGACAATCTCTGGGACTTCTGTGTTTTTGTCATGTATAAATTTTCAAACCTTGTACTCTTCTCCTATAAAATATTTACCTACAACTTCAGCTTCTTTAGCTCTTCTACCTGTATTAAGACATGTTTTCCATTGATTAATCTAACTTAACTGAGCCATCAACAATTGATGTGAGAAGCACAATAGAAGATGATGTTCCCATTGTCTTGGTTGTCGTAGGGACACCTATTTGTAGTAGAGTTGCAATGGGAATTGCATCAAGAGGAACAAATGCAAGTTGCTAACTCTGCTCCTTTTCCTTTATTAACTTGTCCAATTCTACTTCCATTTCTTTTATCTATGCACCTTGTTCCACTAGAAGCTTCAACATCTCTTCCTTTTGTAGCTTTGTCTCTCCAATTTCCTTGGCTTGGGGGTCTTTTGTCGTTGGCAGCTTCAATTGTTTCTTTAAGGCTACAATGTCAGCATTTTTCTTTTTGATTATCTCCTCCATGGATTTTGAATTGTCTGGATCAAAGCCTGCTTTGATCACCATTTCCTCCAAGTATATGATTCTAGTATCTTTGGCAAGTGAGGACAATTTCTCCAATTTGATCTGAGACTGCACATTATTTAAAGTCAGTTGTACTTTAGAGGAAATAATATTAGTCTGTGTAAAAGTAGAATATATCATCTCTCCTGCCTGCCTGTGCATATCTATTTGGTCTAAAGGATGGACATCCTTTGCCTCAAATTCAAAAGTGGTCTGTTCGAAATTTTTTGTTGACTTTGGTTGAGGGACTTGGGCCTGCAAGAATTCCATATGCATCCTTCCCTTCTCTGTATCATATGCTGAGATGAGCCTGTGATGGATAGAGGAAGATTGCTTCCTAAATTGAGTAGATATGTTATCATGAATGGATTCATTCCTCTGCTTAATCTCCTTATATCTCTTAAAAATATCCAACTTCCTCTGCTCTGTGGATGATTTTAGTGTTTGAGGTATAGTGGTTGGAATCTCTTTAGTAGCGGAGGATAATGGGGACTATCCAACTTAAAAGTCTTCAAACCGGAGAGCACAATATTGCCTTGTGTGTCCTCGAGTGATGGGAAGTCTATTTTAGAGCCTGTTTTAATATTCTTAGTATATATTTTGAACTCTTTAGCTAAGACTTCTGTGACTGATGGAGAATCATCTTCTCTTGGTCTCTTATCTGTCTTTTCTCTACGTATGGGAGTCTCTGAAGCTGTTCTGGAAAGTACCTGCTCCTTAGCCTCCTGCAATATATTTTCTACCCAAGTGTGCTGGTTCATATATTTCTCTATTTTTGGCCTCTGAGTATGCACATAGGGTGTGGCTTTTTGTTCCACTCTTAACTTGGAAATTACCCTAAAGGGGTCATAAGACCAAGTAAAACTGAGAGGGAAGTTCATTTGTTTCAGCAGGAGGTATGCTTCCTCTCCTGTGGCTCTACTGTTGCAGATTAAGTGTCCTATCTACGTTTTGGTCTAGAACTGATATTTCTTCTTAGCTGCCACAAATGGGATGTTATCAAAATGAATTATTTTCTTGATGTATTCCAAGGCAAATATTCTCATTGGAAAATACTTAGGCAGTTTGTATGGTGGCAACTCTGAACCATACACTCTTATTTCTGTGAATGATTGGTCAAGGTACTAGTCCCCTATTTTGACCTATTCACTGAGATGTAAAACCTTCTGAATGTCTTCACTAATCCATGGAACCTGTTGGCCACTCAGCAAGCAATTTTTTGGATACACAAACTCATCTATGAACTCTGAGAAGCTAAATTCCTGTGTCTGACTTCTAACTAAGGAAGTCAAGAAGACAACTGATTGTGGCTCTCCTTGTTGATCAAGCTTTTGCATTGCGAATGGAAACTTATCTGTTTGAAAGAACATAAACATATACATGAGAATTGAAGAATATATAAACATTCCTTCAGTTAAAACTAAAGGAATTGTTCATGAATTACATTTGCTAAGAAGTGACCATAGTCAAAGGTGACTGATGTTCCTTCTTCTAAAGATAGGGTGGATAGAAATCCTAGAATAGGCTCATCTACCCATTCATCTGAATAGTGACCAAGAATGGATGACAACACAGAGATAATTTGTCTTTTCCTTTGAGGGAACGTAGAAGAGGGATATGGGGGGTTTTTCTTAGGGACTTGAGAGTCTTCAAGGAGGAAAATTTAAAAAATGGCAGCTCTCTGAGGGAAGGTAAATAATTTCTCTAAGAGCTTCAAGGGAGAAAAGGGAGAGGGAATCACAGTGGGGAACTTGCAGCATTTGGTTTATGCTATTAGATATGATGATGAAGAGAATTTCACCATTTGGGGAAATAATTTCCCTCTTGCTTGGAAGGTAATAGGCTTGGCATATTAGAAATAATTTTGGAAAATGATAAGACTGGGGGACAAAAAACAGAGGAAGTATGGATTGCCAGAGGTGTATCTCATTGGATTGATCAAGGAAATTATCATGAAACCAACAGCGTGATTTGAAGAGGTGAATTCACACTGTTTCAGAAATATTGTAATCTTTGTTTGCAAGTGGAATATGGTCTAAGTCGATAGGGGGAGTGAGCATAGGATTGACTACAGGGGCGACTTTAGGTGCCATGGTAGTTGCAAAATGGAGAGTGGAAGAATGTAATAGGAGGTATGGGTAGTAAGTTTTAATGATTGAGGGGAATTTAGTGGCAGACCTCTATATATTTATTGATTACGGGCAATGGAAATGTTTCTGAGAGATAATGGCACAACAGAGGTAGGAACAATGTTCATGAAGTGATGAGAGAAAGGCGTAATCACAGAGGCAAATTAAATTTTTATAATGCGCGGACCGAGCTTAACCGTTGGCTTAACAGTCTTGATTTGGCATTAATTCCTGTAATTGGATCAAGCAAACGGAAATAAAATTTATGGTGGGTACAACGGTCGCAGACGTGGTAGTCGAGGATTGGTGGGCGAGTAGTGCAGGACCATTGGTAGGAGTGACGAGAGTAGGGACAGGTGGTGTGATAGGAATGGGAGTTGCGACGAGACATGGAGGTGACACAAGGCAAGAAGGTGGATTAAGGTGAGATGTCAGTACGCTTTCGGGGGGGGGCAGGCAGTATCCGGTAAATGGAGGGGGGGGTTTGAAATCCCACGGCGCTGACACGTAAGGGGGCGATAAATCGCTTTTCGAACCCCCCTGTCATTAAATGTTATCACTTCCAGGGGGGGGTCCGAAATCTATCGTGGGTCGTCAGATGAATGCAATGGGTGATCACGAGGTCATGAAAAAGGCGGGGTTTAACATGAGCTAGTCCCACAATATGTTTCTGGCATATGAATTATAACCCAAGGTCCAAACTTTAGATAATGAACCACCTCAGACTTATTACATCAAAAACCTTTATTTTCATATCCTAATACTATTCTAAAGCAAATGAGGGTGCATTTAAACGTGCAAACCCTGTCAAATGTTTCATTCTAAAGAGATTTAAAAATATTTATTTCAAACACTAAACTAATCTACTCAACTACATCAATCCAGATTATAGAGCTGGATTAACTTTATTCACCTTTCCTACCTATCTAATCTTACCCAAGATTAAATTGTTTGGCTAAGTTATTCACTCTCACCTAATTAACATAAATTTAAATCAACTTGAACATGATTAAACTGTATGTTTCAAGTAGAAAGGGATTGTGGCATTTTAAACAAGTTGCACACAATTTCATGAATTTATTCTTTACAAAGACAAAAGGCTAGTAGTGGCACTTGGTCTAGCATCACTTTCATATTTATTTGTTTTTTGTGGGGTTCATTTATCATTTCTTCTCTTTTTCCCCTTTATTCTATTTTTGTATTTATACCCTCTTTTCAAATTGTTTTATTTTTTATTTTATTTTATTTTATTTATTTATTTTTCTATCTTTTTTGGAAATCATTTGTTGAAAGCTATATTATTTACAATCCGAAATACTGAAAGAAATTATTCAATGATCAATTGATCCTATAAATTATAAGAAACTAACAATGGCTCCAGCTGGGGATGACACTTCCTGGTGAAGTGTCAAGAACTCCGTAGACTAGTAGCCTTGAATCCTTATCTTCAGTATTGGATGCATCTGATTTTTTATGTTTTCTGTAGTTATGGTTGCAAAATTCCTCAAAGCTTAGGGCCTTCTCCATAGGATTCAACTTTCATCCATAAGCTACCCACTCATGACAATACAAAAGTAAATGGTATCTACAATAGGTGTGATAAAAACAATTTTTTATTCCTAAAAAGCATAATGCTTGAGCATCCTTCCATTGATAGGTCCTCCAGGTATTTTTGTTCCATTTGCGTTATTTAGAAAAAAGGCACTATTATCTCAGTAAGAATCAATAATGTAAGGTCCCATCCACAAGTTGTCAAACTTACCATGCTTTATTTTTTCTTACCTTCTGGAATCTCATTTCGGAACATGATGGTTGACCTAAAAGTCATCATCTTTTGTCCTTCAATCAAATGTTTTCTTGATTCTATCTGAGTTCTATTATGAACTGCCTCTCTTGTCTGCTACAAATGGATTGTCTAGTTTATTCTCCTTTGCAAATCTTTTGGTTCGACCTCCAATTCTTGCATCATATTTAAAACAGGGATTCCCAATGAAGTTGGAAAAACAACATCTATCCCATAAACTAGCTTATATGGAGACATGCCTATTGACTTTTTGGTAGTAAGCATGTCTAACCATAATGCATTAACCAACTTGTTGTTCCATGCTTTTTTGTTGTCCTGCAACAACTTTTTAATAATGTTAACTAAGCTTTTATTGGAATATTCTACTAGTCCATTTCATTGAGGATAATAGGCTGTAGAATGTTCCAATGTTATTTGATATTTGTTGCAAAAATCTACCATATTTTTTTACCTAAAAGCTGCAGCATTGTCAATAATAATCTTCATAGGGAAACCAAATCTAGCAAGGATATTGTTCTCCAAGAATTTTATGATGACTGCATCAGAAGCTTGTCTAGTAGGGACAACTTCTATCCATTTTCAATACAGGTGGATCTCCATACACTACTGGCATGGAAAAGGCTCAAAATTCAAAGTGCTCGTCACCCTGATTCCAACGGTGTGAACGACACTCCAATCCGAGTCTGGATGAGGAAGATAGAGGCAGTCAAAGTTGAGTTGAATTTTTGCTAACTAGGCAAGATTAACAAAGACACAATTTAAACTTTTCTGGCGGATGGAATCCGGCCAACTTCGGCTAGATTCCGGGTGAAATTGTTGCCTGGTTAAAATGACTCCTTCGGTCAAAATCTGAATTTTCAAAAATAACCAGGTTGTTTTATTTAATTAAAAAATATTAAAAAAAGGGTGGCCGGCCACCAACCCTGCCACCCCAAACATGGTCACCGCAATAAATTTTTGGAGGGGCGGGCCATGGCCCCCGACCCCTCCACCATCCCATGGATTGTTGTAACAGAGTGCAGAGTTTGGGTGGGCCGACCCTTGGGGAACATACCCAACCCCGTTTCAAACGAACCACAAGCGGGAAAGGTGGGCCCAGCCCGACCCATTTTAAAAATAAAAATAAAAATATTTGGTATGTAAAAAAGGAGGAGGCGGGGTTTGACCGCCCAACCTCCTCCGTAACAAACTGATCTCAAACCAACTCCACCAATGAGATTCTTGTAAACTTCGTCCAATTTTTTATTTAAAAATGCAGTTCATCAGTGCACCCAGGCAGAGGAGGGAGCACACATAGTTCGAGACATATTTTTGCAAGAGGGCCAGATTTTCACTTTGTCAGATTTTGTCAAATTTTATATGGTTTCAACATTTATCAATGCCACGATCGCAATGGCGCTGTCTGTTTCTCCATCAAAGTTCTGCATTTTTTGGCCATTTTGATCCGGATTTAAATAGGAACGCAATAGATTACAGAGATAACCATAAATACAGAGATGCGATAACCATAAATAAAGAGATGCAGCGGAAATAACACTTCATTTCATTAATG
>APFE030979914.1:0-23199 GCA_000404065.3 Pinus taeda
CTTTTCATTTTGATCTACTTCCTAAAAACTAAGTTGATTTCATATAACAGCTTAGTATTTTACCCCCCTCATCCACCTTTTTTCACTCATATTAACTACTAATCTATCACTATTTAACTCCTTATACCCCCTATTCCCCTTATTACTATGTAAATTTGGCAAAAAACCCAAAATATCTATATATCTTCTTCCTCGAGCATTATAGCTCTATGTATCGTTTTGAATGTTTTCAAACGCTAAAGCATTGCGCGCGACCCAAAGAGCGCTGGAAAATTAATCTTGGGATTAATCCAAGATTTTCTTGGATTAATAACCTAAACCCTCTTTGTAAATAAACCTGTGTAAAATCCCATTTTAACACGTAACTCTGCAAAAAACCATAAAAACCCACTTTTTATAATGTTCCGCCGGGCACACATTTCAGAAAATAATAATATTTTATTTGCCCCGCATTCCATATTGTCCTTGCATCTCATCAACCCGTCGACCGTCGGATCTGGGCTTTCCCATCCGACGGCCTACATTCATATCGAACGGGCCCCAATCACTGAACCTTACCGCCCGAGAAACTATCAGAGGATGACGTCAGGCCTCTGCCACACGTCACCCCCATATTTTCTCAGGCCGCCCTCTGACAATACCATGACCGTATCCAGAGCGGTCCGAGAAAAACTACTTACCACTTGTGCTTTACCGCCTGCCCACGTCATTGCTACATCACGCCCACATCAGTTCGACTCGGCGCCCTATCAGCACCCCTGCCCACCAGTGCTCCGACATGTCCACCACCTATGCAATCCCCGTGGACCACTCACAGGCTGCCACGTCACTCGATGACGTCATGCTGACATCACCCTACCCTGACCCCACCTGATGACGTCATGCTAACGTCATCCAAAAAACGCGCCAATAACCCAAAAAGTCCATATTTTAGCCAAATTTCGTGTTTTTTCTCACTTTTGCCAAAAGGACTGTTGCTCACCTCTGCATGAAAATTACGACCATCTGTCGCCAACCTTCAAAAATCGACCCGAAGAACGTTGGCGCCTTCAACCCACCTGCATTTGTGACCATTGCCGGTAATTCACCAGGTATTTATCCAAAGCATTCCCTCCGCGCTTGGTTGTGTCCATAATTCTCCAAAACTGAATTAAAAGACTGAGGAACCTTGTAATTACTAGCAAATCCCCGGTGACCAGCATTCCTTTTCAGTTTTAGGGTCAAAATTCACCTACTGAGCCAACATTTAGTGACATTTTCCCAAATTCACAGTTAGTCCGCGCATTCGTGGACTTAAAACCTGAGCTGCACTAATTCACCGGGAAAACAGTGCTACTAGTCCCTGAATTTGCTCAATTAACTCTCTCTTGAGCATTTTACACTATTATCACCATAGTTTACCCCTTTTTCCCTTACAATTTGCCTTACTTATGCAAAAATACCCCTCTGTGTTGTTCTGCCCACTGAAAACAGTTCTAGTACAAGTCATAAAGTACTACTTAACCATGGAAACACCAATAGCCCTGAATATTCAACCTCTGAATGCCCCACACAGAGAGCTAGAGTGGAATGCCCTAGGTGATAGAGATTACCAGATGCTAGACTCATCTGCCATGACTTCCAAATTTAATATTCACCTGCAGAATGCGTTAAAAGCCCAATATCTTAGTGGAGCTGATATCTTAGGGATTTGGGACTCCAACCTGCCCATTTACAATCTCCCTCAAGTCAGTGTCCTCCCAGACTTGATAAATCAATGTCGTTCCAGCTATGACCCATGTCAGAGAGTTGTTCTCAGCCCCTCAGGCTCAGTATTGTTCCATATCACCCCTGAGGCGATTAATGAGATGCTACACTTTCACACTGCAAAGCCCCTAACTCCTCTCTCCATCAATGACTTGCTAAAGAAAGGGGGCAAGTTGTCCAATGCTCAGATCATCAAGATCAATCAGTTATTTATTCAGCCAAAATTTGAAGCTCTGAGTAGAACCCTTCCTATAGGATATCAATATCTTAATGAGCTGGGCAAAATGCTTGTGGATTTGATCAGCTACATCCTGGGTTATGGGACATATGAGGATGTTGATGAAACCATTATGGCCATGCTGTCCATATTCTCCCCTGGAATGCCTCCTGCTGTGCACTATGATTTTTCTACATATATTGCCAATAAGATTCATGAACAATTGATGAATCTAGAAAGGGAAAAGGTGTTTAAATATACTAGGTACATCTATCACTTGTTCTTGTTTTATCAGCCTGATGCTTTCCCTGTTCCTCTCAAGAAGCTAAATGCCCAGGGAAACCCAAGGCCTGTAGTGTTTTGGTCTTTAGTCTTTCATCATGTATCCTATTCACCTTACACCTACTGTGAATTCATAGACCTTTTTATCCATCCAGCTATGACCTTGTTATTGGGTGTCCCTCCTCCCAGATTGACAGATGAGATGCAAAGGATTCTTCACCTCTAAAAGGTCTACAACATTGGTGATTGGTGCTTTTACCAACACCATACAGTAATCAGAATATATGGCTGTGAGTTGAACCCTTACAGGCTACCAAGATACATCCCTATGAGACTTTTTGCCCTAGAGTATTTTAGGCAGTTTGGAAAAGCAGACTTTGTTCATTTCCAAAGTAAAAACAAGAAGGTGCAACTAAAAGTAAGGAACCAGCTAGGCCCATTTTTATACAACAAAAGGGAGGAAGGATGGAAGGAAGCAGATTTGATCCTAGAGGCCCTCAAATTGCAAACCAGTTTCAAATAGATACCCTATGACCCTAGTCATTTCATTTCCCTCAGGAGGGTAAAATACAAATTGGGTAGCTATGCTCACGTGAGACTGCCTCATATTGAGAAATATGCCAATTTATTAAGCTAGAAAGAGGGCACTCTAGAAGAGCCAGTGGGTAGAGAGCAAATGCTACAAGAGAAGCAAAGAATATTGAAAAAGAGGCTGACTTGGAAACTTGTGGGCAAGTTTCCTCTTCCTACCAAAAGCAACTTGGAGCAGCTGCCTCATCTTCTACAGCCCAGCAGCAAGCAGCCGGAACTGCCCAACAGGAATCAAGCAAGGATAAAGGCAAGCAGATGGAGCAGGAACAACCACCTCCTATGACAGAACAACAAGAAGAAAAGTAGACAGAACAGCAAGAAAAAGGGCAAAAAGAGGGGCAACCAATACAACAAGAACAAACAGCTGAAGCCCCAATACCTACTGAGCAACAGGCTCAAGAGAATGTGCCTCCTGGGCAAGAGAAGACAGTGGAGGCCTCAGTGCTGCAAACTCCACAGAAAGAGGAAAAGGGAAAGAAGAGGGATAGAGAGCAAGAGACTCCCCTCACCACATCCACAAATCAAGGGGAGAAAAGGCAGAGATTGAATCCCCTCTCCGAGGAAGAAATGCCTACTGGGCAATCATTGGGCATGGGCCCACTGAGCATGGAGGCATCTGCCAGTTCCTTTTAGCAGGAACAAGAAAGAACCCTTGGAGGAGAGGTCAGCTCCTCAAGTCAGCAAAGGAGAGCTGAGACAGGCATCAAGCAACAATTCATCGACATTAAAAGGAGAAATGAGCCACTCAAGCTCCATATCTACAACCAGTTGCTTAAGATGGCCCCTACCAATCAGCAGAGGCTTATGTCAGCCTACGACATAACAGAAGGGAAAATGACCATGAGTCATTTCATGCCAACCATGCTGCAGCGACAGTCAACTGCAGACTATATAAGAACCAACCCTGAGGTTTTGTCCAAGGACATCCACCATATGGACCAAATAGAACTTCATAAGCAAACGGGTGAGATGGTATATTCAACACTGGTAGATAAAACCTTATTGGAAAATAGGTTGGAAAACAGCCTGAACAATACAGCTGCCCAACATGAGTTGGAGAAGGCATCCTCTCAGGCCAAAGACAACAAGATCAGGTCTTTGGAGGATATAATCATAGAGCTTGGGCATGACCCAAAGGATCCAAAAGCTATACAAACGTTGCTGAAAATAAGAGATGTAGACCTTGCAGCTCTATGAAAGATGATTAAAATCCCAGCAACCCTTCACCCTCAAACAGAAGAGGTTGCCAAGCAAAGACAGGACCACGATGTAGCAACATTGTTGTAGCAATGCTCAAGCAGCTAGTGCAAACACAAGGGAAGCTGGAAGAGACAGAGGCTGCACTGCAGGTAGCCCTAAAGCAAAAAGAAGGAGGTCAAACTTCTCAGCCCCCTCTAGAGATCATAAACCTTGAGGAGCCCCCACAGACTACTGCTTATCCCACAGGGCAGATAGCTCCATCAACATCAGCACCAGCACCAACCTCAGAGCAGGCTCCGAGCCTTGATATGCAGAAGTTGATGAGTGAAATCAAGATCCTAGAAGCCCAGACGACAGAGCTAAATGAAGCCAAGGAGAATTTAGCTAAGCTAAATGAAAAATATGACAAATCCAAGCAGAATGTAGCTGAAAAAGGGAGAGAAATAAAAGCTCTCAAAGAGAAGATAAGGCGCTGGAGAAAGAGCTCACCCTTGACAAAGTCGTGGCTGAGGTCAAGACAGTTTTGTGGGCCAACATTGGCCAATCAATAACAGATCAGTGGCAGTATATTGAGACTATCCATGAGAAAATGGAGCTCATAGGCAAAGCACAAAAGGAAGTGCATAGAGCAAGGGCATCTCTAGGCAGTATGCCTGAGATAGCCAACATAATGATCAACGTTCTTGATAACCACACAGGTCCTCATCTGGCAGCAATAGGAATCCCCAACAGAATTGAAACCATCTAGCTAATAAAGAGGGTCCTCACATTGAAAAGCCTGGTCCAAACATTGGATAGAAGAAGCCAGTACATGCAAACAGAAGTCAACAGATTCATGGATAAGTTTGCAGCATTATAGGGCAAAGGTCTTCCTGGCTTGCTGAACAGCGCACGGAGACTACTATGACATGAGAATTATGCAAAAAGGGTGAACACATTTTCCACCAATCAGATCACTCAAGGATCAAGTACTTCAGAGGTAACAGGGCCAGCATCTGGGCAAAGTCTCTATGACAAAGTAGAGAACTTATTTTTTATTATGAATGAGATCAGACATTTGTTTGAAGTGCCTCCAAACTTCTACAAATACACAGAGGCAGATGAAACCTTAGATGCAATTTTGAGACATCAATTGCCTACACAGGAGTGGTGGACCAGAATGATACAGTTGTTGGTGTAAACAGGAGGCTTTCATCAAAGTTTTTTCATCAAAAAACATAAGTCAGCATGTTTAGAAAATGTGATGCATACACAATGACTAGAGAAGAGTGGAATGAGCCAACTCAGCAGGAAGATTCGGCCACTAAAAGAAACACTGACAGCTATAGGTAATAGGGCCGAGAAAGCTACAACATGACAAAGCATAAAGACACATCATTCAGCATTAATGCAGAACGCTCAACTGACTTAGTAGCCTCCAAAGGTCAAGAAGATTTCTGACAGAATTAAAGACTATTTATTTTATATTTAGGGCAGCAATAGCTTTCTTATCTGCTATTTTGTAAAGTTGGTGAGCGTATTTAATTTATCAAGTGACTCAGTGGTTCAAATATTTTGTATTGTATATATTCCCCCTCGCATAAGCTTGCAGGGGTTGTTGTTTCTTGTTAAAAAGGAGAACTCGGCTGTAATTTCTGGAAGAATAATATAAACAAAGCTTGGAGTTTACAGCAATTGGGTCTTACTGATGCATGTTGTCTTGGAACCATTGAATGGTACATGATTCTAGTGCTACGGCTAAATATAATAAGTGTTCTCTATCTCTGTTAATGTTTTATTATTTGTTTAACTCACATCTCTCATATGTTGTTCTAAATCTAGCAAGAAAGAAAAAGAATAGCTCAGGATTTGTCCATGGAGACACCCTGATCTTAATCTGTCTTTACTATAAATGTTTTCTATGATTTCAGCTGTTTAATTGGAATTCTTAACTGCTCCACTAAACCCTGAATATTTCACAGTTACTATTTAGTAATTCATGTATGCTACTAAGTAGAAATTGTTGTTCAAATTGTTATCACACTGTCCGTAATTCCATTTCCCACTGTTTCTCTCACTAATCAGAATTTATATTAAGAATATCCATCTAGCCTAGCAGTAAAACTTTCTCGATCACAGGCACCAGGACTGTCTCAGATTTCATACTCCATATGCCCAATGGACTAGCATCTTTCACACATTTCATGCCCTTCTCACAACAACAGTTCAAAACCAAAGTCTTAAACAAAAAACTGAAACTTATAACTAGCCTAAAATCTTCACAAAAAAGAGCTAAAACTTAAAGAGATAGCCCTCTCTGATTATAGGTAGGCTAGGACCTATACTCCAAAGCTTGGTTAGTGGTTACCCCGGCCGTATTCCCTTGGGAGTCATAGGGAACAACCTGGGTGTTAACATAACCTCCCTAGCAACCAGCCCAATGCCTTAATTATAGTGCAATGGAGGGAAGTTACTAGGTCCTCCTTCAAAGGGATAAAGCCCTCCTTCAAAGGGATAGCTCCTCTCATCAAGGGATTAGCTCCTTCTCTTTTGGGATGCATGAACCACCTTGGAGCGAACAATCCACATAAAAATTCCTTCTAGAATCTTCTAGAATTAACCCAAAGTGAGTTTTTTAGAATAAACTTGCACCTTTTTGACTTTCACAGGGGTCCGCACCCACCCCTTTATAGACAGAGCAGGCAGATCCACAGGTAACATGAACAAAGGATGCAGAACTGCAGGTAACAGTGAGGGAAAGTGCGGAACTAGAGCTTTATTGATTTTTAATGTCTTTCTCTCATTTTCAAAGCTTGACTTGAAGAGCTGAGGTCTGAGACTTGCTTAGGAGGACAGTATAAATGATGATAGACCCATACTAACTGCAAATAGTCAAGGTGATGATATTTTTGTGTAACAAAACGTATATCACGGCTGCTACATCCATTACTCTACCATGACTTTTTACCATGCATGACTACTACAAAAACTATGCAATGTAAAAACATATCAAACTTTGGTTTGTGTTCCCACAATAGCCACAATATTTCCACTAATGCTAATTGAATGTGACAAAAAAAAAAATCCTGGAAATGGTTCCCTCAAAGGAAACAATTCTCCACTACAATATTGCTTTAGAACTAGTTGTCTAACTCAGAAAATATGTGTCCATGTTGGAATTAAATTGGCCTACTATTATAAATTTACCTTGAAAATGCTTGCACATATGGATGTGATTTTCCGTCACCAAATCAATTTCCAAAATAATTAAACTCAAAATGCAATTTCTTGAATGTCAACAATTTTCCCATTTTCAAATCCACTTGCAACGTTAAGTAAACTTAGAATGAGAAATCTTAAGTTGATCTACAAAATATGTGTTTCCAAAATTTCAAGTCCCAAAGTTGGATTATGAATCAGTAGGAAAATTGAAAAAAATCCCAAAATCTTCTTAGTTAGATTCTGAATTAGTAGGATAACTGGCGGGAATTCCAAAACCTTTGAGTCAACATTGTTAGAAAACTAAGACATAGTTTGGAAGCTTGATTTCACATTTTTCCAATGTTGAAGTCTATTATAGCTCCTCTCATGTAACAATGTTCTTTTTCCCATCCACTTTGTTTATGCCAAAAAACCTCCCAATTTTGGCTCCCATCAAACTATATATATATATATATATATAGAGAGAGAGAGAGAGAGAGAGAGAGAGAGAGAGAGATGATATTTATCATTTAAAAAAAAATAAGGGGTAATCACACTCTTATTTTGATGAAAATTTTGATTAGGTAACCTTCTATATAATAGACCCTATTGTAAGGAAAATGTAAAATTATATCATTTTGGGAATTAATCATTTTAAAATATGAGACAGTTGTTGAGCCATGAATACGACCACTTTTTAAACACTTATTTTATCCATTTTTACTCTTCTTTATCATGTCATTTATTATAATTTATTATATAAATCCATTTTACAATGATTTATGCTCTTATGTAAAAATATTATTTATTCTCCTTTATTTCTAATAAATTGATGATTATGCATGATTTTATCAATGATAGTTTCAATAAATTGGTTGTAACATTATTCACCATTTTTAGCCTCCAATACAATTTCCAGATTGAAGATTTGATCATTAAATATTCCAACTCAGAAATTCGTTGGAATAAGAAGTGACAATTTTGCGGTTGAGATTTTGCGCAAATGAAGAAGAATCTGGAAAATCCAGAACATGGGTTTGTCCAGAATGGACCAAATTAACTTTAGTGAAGAATGGTTTGCCCAAATTCAGCTTGTATTGAGAGAAACACAAGGTTCTTTGAGCACGATTTTCTCAGATTTGTTGTGTGGCCGTTTTCCAAATCTCAGCTGCAAAGCCAAATTCACCTTGCTCTTGTTGAAAGATGGATGGAAATATATTTTCTTGTTGATCAATTGGTTAGAAACAATCCAATTTTGTAATAGAAATGATGTTTTAATTATCTATGTTGTAACTTCTCTCTGATCTCTCTCTATTTAAATGAAAACAGAGATCAGAGATGGGGATGGAGAATTAAGGATTCAGAATTGGAGATTCAAGAATGATGATGGATTATTCATGATAGGATAGGAGGAAAAATGGATTTCTACATTACCATTGTAATTCTCAAAGCTTCTGTTGTTGTAATGATTTCACAATTTGATGATTAATATATGATTTGGGAGTTGTTGTTCAATCTTCTCGTCTGAAGTAGTCTGGCAGCATCCACTGGCGGCTAAGGGCCCAACCTTTGGTGGAGTATGTTGCTGCTGTATTATATCTTTACGATTCATGTGTGGTTTGATTTATTTCTTTTACTCTGCTTAGTAATCTAAAGCGCTTTACTGTTTCACATATCGACTCCGTTATACTTGATTGAATATTATTGTTACTTACAACAGGAATGTTGTGTTACCATTCTAACCCTGCATCACATTATTGTTTATTTTGGAAAATCATATAGCATCGTTGTTCCTTACAGATTACAAGTTAACCGTGCTGTATATTCTTGAATTGGTACTACTATATGATTTATTCTTAAATCGTGACTGTTGTTTATTCGGAAGTGTCGTTCTGTTATCATTGTTGTTCTAAAACGATTGTTGTCCCATTACAATTGCTGTTATTTCATGGTCGTGATTCATGCATATTGTATCGAAGCTTAGATTATTGTCCCTTTTAATGATAAGTGTGTTGGGTGCTTGACTTAGGTTGCTGTACATTCAGATTTAATCCGTTGTTCTATACTTTATCTTTGATAATTTGTTGTTCCATTTCTGTTTGCTATTCAATTCAAAGGTTGTTACTTAATTCTTGAAGATTATAATTATTGTTGCATTCATTTACGTAGGACAGAGTTTTGTTGTTCAATCCTATTTATAGAAGTAGATGATGTCCCATTTCTTGTCATTCGAAAATCATCATTACTTGGTGTGCAGAACGATCTGAAACTGTAGTGGGCATTGGCATTTGCTGTTTAGTCCCCAGATTGATGATCTGTTCCTTGATTACTTTTGGTTACATCAGTTTCCAAAGGGATGAGTTATTGTTACTAGACCCTTGACTGATACATTGCTTATTTTTCTGAATGAAAAATTTAGGCTTCAAGGTATTTTGTTGTAAGTAGATTTTCTTTCAAGCATTCATTTACTTTTGTATTTTAATCACTATACTGCAAAACATTACTCTTAAGTAAATAGCTGCCTCAGACTAAGTACACTCTTGAAATAAGAAGTCATCCCTGGTTTGACAATTAATGTGAGGTAATTAGGAGTTAAAAAGACTTCTTTTTATCACTCGACATTTTGGCGCCATTTCCGGGGAGAGTGTAGCCATTTTTAAGAGTAGTTTGCATCTAATGAGTGCATGTTAGGAAAGAATTGGGTATTAAAAACGAAAGGTAAGAACATACGTACGGAGCATGTAAAAGCCCTGCTCCCCCACCCGCTTTCCAACGGAACTGTTAAATAACTTAGGGTAGAAATAGATGTTTGAATTTTTGTGTGAATGACTTAAAAAAAAAAAAATTGAAAAACAAATCTCATGATTTCTTTCAAGTGGTGATGTAGGCACCACCCATTTCATTAACCAATTGACAGGAAAATTTGAAGGAGCCTCAAATAAACACATGAAGAACATCCTTTATTATGGTAAGAAATGGCTCACATTTCTACTTTTGAATTTCCTATAAAAGATCTAGGACGAGTGACACAAATGCACATAATTCCCCCATCTTCTCTACCAAACTTTCATGGTTTGACAAATGAAGATCCAGATACATTCTTATTTGAGTTCGAAATACTTTGTAGAGGATATGATTATTGTAGTAATGATCAAATATTGAAAGTGTTTCCTCTTACTCTAAAAGGAGTAGCTCTCCGATGGTTCATGAGCCTAGGTGGGAACTACATCCAAACATGGGAGGACATGAAGAACATATTCTTGAAGAAGTACCAAGACTATTGCAAATCTAATCAAGATATTTTCAATATGATAAAAGGGGAAGATGAAAGCTTGGAGGACTATGTAGATTGATTTCATTACAGCCTTCAGAAATCAAAACATAAGCATTTGGAAAAAGAGATCTTAAAACACTCCTCCTTAAAGGAATCAAAGATGAATTTTTAAAACTCTTAAATATGATAGGAAAAGGTGATGTTTTTCAGTTTTCATATGATGATGTTTGTGAATTGTGCATAAGGTATTCAAGAGGAATCTCCAAGGCTAGAAAGAATTATAGAGATCCTTGTTCCTCATTTTACAAATCTGTTACAAGATCAGGAGACATAAGAGATGAAATCAATGTTTTATTTGAAAATTTTAAAGTTGATTTTATTAGCTCTCTAAATGAAAAATTGGATGTTTTGTAGGTTCATAAAAATGAAGAATTTGATGAAGTGTTTTTCCCTCGTGGCCGAAAGGAGCAGCCCATAGATACTTGTTCTTCCTTATCTAAGATGGAAGTATCATTTCAAACAGATGAGGAAGCTGTAACAAGGTCAAAACCATGGAAATCATGGCCTACAGGTATGGTTCAAAACACTTATTTTCCATTCTCTTACTTGCATAATCCATTATGGAATACTCATGTTTTACGGCAGCCATGTCCATTTCAATATAACCACCAATCTTGTCTACAAGTTTGGCATGGTTCACCTTATGATTGCATGACTACTCTCCCTCATCTTGTAGCACAAACATATTCTCCATACTCTTTACAAGCTCTTACACAACATCATGCTTTCATATCAAAATCATTCACTCAACCCAATCATCTACATCGTCAAAATGCTCCATTCCATACACAATTTCCTACTCAACTAATTCCACCCCCACACCGGGGTTATGTTCCATTGGATAGCAAAATTATCATTGGAATAGGGGGTCTCATCACGAGCCGACCTTATCACTTTTGCTACATCCTGGTGAATGGCAGCGTGGTTATCTGGTTACCACGCCAGCACACTGATCTCTTCTGTAGAACAACACTGGAACTCTCCATTTATAAATTGAGGATCCTAGTTCATATGGGTTAGAAAGCAACCCTACCGAGGATATGGATGCCTCCTGGCAACAGAGGCTCTGCTTATGGTATTGAAGTTATATCTTATCGTCAATTATTACTATAATACCCTTTTCTTATTCTTTCTTTTTATTGGAGAAGTTATTTCCTTAATTTTTTCCCTATTTTGAACCTTTACGCATAAGAAATTATTTTCTAATCAATCACATCATTTTTCAGCTAGAACACCGTCAGTAAAGCATATTTTTGGCATATTGTTGTTCTGTTTCCTTTTTCGCATAAATTATCATCAAATCTAAAGTGTCCTCTCTTATTCATAACTATCTTTACACACTCTGCTCTCATTATAACCATAACTCTCGTCGTCCTATCATTGATATGTGTACTCTACTTCATTTACTGTTGTATTATTCATTCCCTTGCCTTGTCATCAGCATAACACCTTTCATATGCTTGATGGTCATGGAATTGCTTTTCCAATCGGAGGGGGGAATGTATGCATTATGGGATTGCATGCGATATGATTACTACACTCTACCATAACTTGTTGATTTGATAAAATATCTGATTGAAATTTTTGCATGCATCTTATCTGTTGCTATTCAAAACTAACACTGTGGCTTCAAGAACATTATATGCAAAATAAAGATATGTTTACAAGACAACAACAAGTATGGGCAGAACTCTATTCGCAACATGACCACACTATTGCAACTAACAGAAGAAGCTCGAGCAACTTGCGAACGTGAACAATTCTTCAGACATGATGTGCTTGCCTAGATTCCACCTTTTGCATCACTTTCAGTGCTAACTCTGCCTACATCAGCTTCAAAAAATGCCAGTCCATATATGTCATTCCACATTTTTCTTTTTGGAGGTAAAACTTGAGGTAAAATAGCATAATTTTTTGATTTATTATGAATTTAGGATAATTTCATGAAAATCCATTTTGAGCATTATTTATCATCCTTCATTCCACATCTTTACCACTTCCCATTTTTCAGCAGCATATCATCTTTTAGTTTGGGGGAGTGTTGCTTTCATTCATTTCTTTCGTATTACCATGTCATTCATATTATTTAGCATCCATTGTTATTCTTATTCCTTCTCAACACCTCCCTTATTCGATGTTGTTTTACACCAGGCATAGACTTCAACAGATGGTAGCAACCACCTCTATTTGTTTTCTAGCATCGAATGAGGGCATGCTAATTTTTCAGAGAGGGGGAGGAATTGCTATGCATGATGGATGTTTTCTATTTTCTTTCTCATTTAAGGCATACAATTTCAGTGTGGAAATTGATTTCCATAATATTTTTAAAACTATGAATGCAATTCTTGTGATTTCTGGAAAACATAGACGTATCATTAAAATATACAAACCCAGATAATTTCAAGTTAAATTGGTTCGTAATATTTCGGAAATCGTGCACTCTCACCTACATCGATTTTGTTTATATCTCATGATCCGTGGATCATAGAAGTATTAATATAGTAGAAATCTACTTGCATAATTTCAACAAAATCTGGTTTCTAGTTTTGAGAAAATGGTTAATGAAGTTTGTTGTTATTTATATCATATTTTGATGCAACTTCATATGCACTAACCTGAACGTCAATGTAGAATTTGTTATGCTTTCATCAAGATTGCTAAAATTGAATATTCATTAATTAAGGAAGAATTCATTTGTTCTATCCATTTCGTGAGCTGAGATGATTAAATTTTTTTATTCTTTGGTTAACACATGGGTTTTGTTTTTGGGTTGCATGAGGACATGCAATATATTCAGTTTTTGTTGCATGAGGACATGCAATATATTCAGTGTGGGGGTGTGTTGGGCCATGAATATGACAACTTTTTAAACACTTATTTTATCCATTTTTACTCTTCTTTATCATGTCATTTATTATAATTTATTATATAAATCCATTTTACAATGATTTATGCTCTTATGTAAAAATATTATTTATTCTCCTTTATTTCTAATAAATTGATGATTATGCATGATTTTATCAATGATAGTTTTAATAAATTGGTTGTAACATTATCCACCATTTTGAGCCTCCAATACAATTTCCAGATCGAAGATTTGATCATTAAATATTCCAACTCAGAAATTCGCTGGAATAAGAAATGCCAATTTTACGGTTGAGATTTTGGGAAAATGAAGAAGAATCTGGAAAATCTGGAACATGGGTTTTGTCCAAAACGGACCAAATTAACTTTAGAGGAAAATGGTTTTCCCAAATTTAGCTTGTATTGAGAGAAACACAGGGTTGTTTGAGAACGATTTTCTTAGATTTGTTGTGTGGCCGTTTTCCAAATCTCAGCTGCAAAGCCAAATTCACCTTGCTCTTGTTGAAAGATGGATGGAAATATATTTTCTTGTTGATCAATTGGTTAGAAACAATCCAATTTTGTAATAGAAATCGTGTTGTAATTATCTATGTTGTAGTTTCTCTCTGATCTCTCTCTATTTAAATGAAGGCAGAGATCAGAGATGGGGATGGAGAATTAAGGATTCAGAATTGGAGATTAAAGAATGATGATGGATTATTCATGATAGGATAGAAGGAAAAAGGGATTCTTGCATTACCATTGTAATTCTCAAAGCTTCTGTTGTTGTAATGATTTCACAATTTGATGATTAATATATGATTTGGGAGTTACTGTTCATTCTTCTCGTCTGAAGTAGCCCAGCAACATCCACTGGCGGCTAAGGGCCCATCCTCTGGTGGAGTATGCTGCTACTGTATTTTATCTTTGTGATTTCTGTCGTGTGATGGTTTGATTTCCTTTTCATTTCTTTAAATTGTTTTGTTTATTAATCTTTCGTTTAGGAACATTTCGCAGAATTGCTCTGTTATATTGAAATCATAATTGGATTACGTTAGTGAAAAAATTATTAATTATAACTTGAAATGTTCTGCTGTTAATTCTAATCTAATACTGTGCTGTTTAATTAAGACTGTGGTTCATTTAATTGCTGCCCATTTATAATTGCAATGGTTTTTCAATTAAGTTACTATTCAATTATAATTGTGATTGTTGTTGCTTCAATAACTACGATTAATGTTCACGCTATTGGATTAAGGTTGTTCATTCAATTACATTTATAGTTGTTGTGTATTTTGAACTAATTAGTTTTGTTGTTCAGTTCCATTTAAGATTGTTGTTTAATTCTAGTATTTTAGCATTACTATTCTTTTCCATTAATAAATCATTTCTGTTAGATGAAGCTTTGTTGTTCATTTCTGTTGATTCATTGCAAAGAGTTTGCTTTTAAAGAGTTTTCCTAGTTTACTTTCAATAGCAGCTTTAGTTCAATTTCGATTTCCTTTTAATTGCTTTAAAGCAGGACTGTCAACTGTAGAGAACATCAGTTATTGCTTCATCATTCCCAGATTGATTTTCTTGTTCCAATTTTCTTTCAATTGCATCACTCTCTAGAGGAATGAGTTATTGTTATTGTATCCCCAATTAATGTTTGCTGAGTGAATAGTTGGATTTCAGAGCATTTGAGTTTATGTTGTTGTTAGATTTCTTTTTCAAGCATTCATTTACTTTTGTATTTTAAGCACTATACTACAAAACATTACTCTTAAGTAAATAGCCACCTCTGAGTACACTCTTGAAATAAGAAGTCGTCCCTGGGTTGACAATTAATGTGAGGTAATTAGGAGTTAAAAAGACACCTTTTTATCACTCCACATTTTGGCGCCATTGCCGAGGAGAGTGTAGCCATTTCTAAGAGTAGTGTGCATCTGATGAGTGCCTATTAGGAAAGAATTGGGTATTAAAAACGAAAGGTAAGAACCTACGTACGGAGCATGTAGAAGCCTTGCTGCCCCACCGCTTTCCAACAGAACTGTTAAATAACTTAGGGTAGAAATAGATGTTTGAATTTTTGTGTGAATGACCGAAAGAGTGATATATATATATATATATGATATTTATCATTTAAAAAAAATAAGGGGTAATCACACTCTTATTTTGATGAAAATTTTGATTAGGTAACCTTCTATATGATAGACCATATCATAAGGAAAATGTAAAATTATATCATTATGGGAATTAATCATTTTAAAATATGAGAGCAAACCGTGCTCATGCATTTATTCAATGACTACATCACATGGATGCATATCAACAATTCTATGCTCATGCGAAAGAAAACTACTTTGGCACTAAATAGAAGGTAATATCTATATACTTGGCTCATACATTTGTAGTAAAGAGTCATAGACTATTTATAACCCTCTAGAAGTTTTTCCAATCACTTTCTCATATAAGCATTTTTGAAGTAAATATTCTAGAATATCATTTAATAAGTAATATTATTTACATCTAGAACATTAGGAGTTGAATTCCTACCAATAAGTTGGGAATCTAAATGTCTGATATTATGCAAAAAAATTACACTAAGACAAAGATTCAACTCGGGTTTAATATCCCATTGCAAGTTGCTTGACAACCATATCTTACATCACTACTACATAATAGGGCAGTTTAAGACATTTTTAAGGACAAAATTAATATTTCGTCTTAAACACTTAAGCTATGGTACATGCAAAAAACACAACCTCATATTATTTAATATTAAGCTGCTGAAAAGCAACAACAATTTCAAACAACTTACCATGTCTCCAGATATAAAGTTTTTGAGATGGACGATGCTTCATATTTACATGCCATATTATTCAAACCTCAAGAATTAATGAACTGAAACCTTGGATCATCCATTTATGCTCAACCCTGTAAAAATTTTTATCTTCAAAGCCTCCTATAACAACAATTATTAAAGGAATTCAATGGCCATGAAGTTCGTGCTTGGTTGTCGATGCCATTTCCATCTTGGCATGTTCCTACGAGGCTTTAATGCTTTCTTCCAAGATGATACATAGTTTCTTGGATGAGGCCAAAGTCATATGGAGAGACAAACAGAGGAGTTGAGCATGTGCACTTTCTGTGGAGGGGAATCATTGAGTACTGTAGGATGTTGTGGAGCCATGACATTAAGTAGAGCTTGCAAATATGGGAGCTTCTTGTTGATTACTAGTCCCTAAGGCGTATGTGAACAAATAACCAAATCCTGAAATGCTTTGGGATGGAATAAACCATCTGAAATTCATGTCCAATTCATTCCCCTTACCTTGGAAGGTTTTATTCTCAAATACTTTTTTCAGTTTGGGTTTAGAGTTTGACTTGAGGTAAATGAGTTTACGGATTACAATTCTACATGGGTGTTCTATAAGGGTTTAAGGTTTAGTGTCAGATAGGGGGTCAATCCCTAAAGTTAAAAGGTTGATGTTGTTTATTGATTATCTATTAAATTAAGTTGTAATTTTCTAATTTTTTCATTGTGTGTGCTTTCAGGTAGGCAATTGATTGGGTTGGATCAAACGGGTTTAAGGAAAACAACAACATTTGTTATTCCAATTCTATAGGAACTTCTTGAGAGACCACAACCATTGTTTGCTTGTGTCCTTTCTCCAACCTTTTATTTATATTAAGCCACCAGTCAAGTTTCAAGGTTTTGAGCATTCATTCATTTGAATTATATCTTGTTTTATTTTATGCCTTTATTTTATAGGGAACTAGAAATTCAAATTGCAGAGTAGCTTGAAGCACTAGGTTATGGCATTGGTGTAAAGTGTGTCATGGTATGTCTTGTCAATAATTTTCATGAATAGTTTTTTAGTTATGTTATCATAATTTCGACAATATTTGATTTTGATTTTGAGTTGGCAAAGCCAAGGACTTATTCACAAGATAAACCACTTATCTTCCCACCATTTTCTCATAATGGTTTCAGTGACAAGATCACAAAATGTGGCCCCTTAAGATAGGGGATTTGAAGCTAAAGCATATTTCATTATGTAGATGATAAAAATTTACCAACTCATAATTCAAATGATGTGTTTAATCTTCCAATTGGTCATATGTATTCCAAAGCATTGCTTTTGTGGCTTGCAGTGAAGTTTGAAACCATAACACATGCCACTGATAAGGAAACGTTTGTGCTATCATGGTCTATGAGTGAATATCTGAAGAACATGGATTTGGGTTTAGAAGGGAAAAATACCACTATGCTCTTGTGGATGTCACTAGCGATGCCTCTTTCATTGATATTAGGGATGGAAAATTAATATGTAGCGCGATTTTATTAGTAATTAAACAATAGTTCATTAAAATCATATGCAAATTAAATATTTTTACAACAATAACCCCATTCCTAGGGATTAACAAAATCTCACCAACTTCCAACTATTTACTAAAACCTTAGAGGTTTAGGAGAAAGTATTTTTATTTATCTAAACCTTGTCATAAATCCTTTTTGTAGAAAGTTCCAATGAGAAGCTGGAGAAATTGAGTTATTCACAACATTCTAATCAATAAATTTTAGAGAAATATCATGGGTTTCAAGCTTCTAATATCAAGGATATTGAGCTTTAAATAAGCCAATGTATCCAATATCTATGGCAAAAGCAACAACTATCCACTAAAAGACTAATTTTTATTGGTAAATGGAAGACTAATCATGAGAAACATGAGAAATTGCATCAAGGACCAAGTTCTTTTAGTGGCATTTTCATCCTATGGTTCCTTGAGGCAAGGGGGACACATCCCTATGTTAAATTAAATGAATTCTTTGAAAGTCACTTCCACTGGCTTGTGGTCTCTTGCATCTTTAAAGGAAATGCCATCTTCTCCCGCCTCATACACAACAAGGCTAAGTAGGAATGTGTAGACAAATGGCTAAATTCTCTAGTTATTTTCCCAACCTTTGGGTTATGCTTTATGCCTTTCCCATTTCAAAGAATGGTCCCTTGAAACTAATCTATTTTTTGGGATGATGGTGTTTTCACTAAGGAGAATGTGATATCTCTTTCTCTTTTAACATAAACAAAGTGATTAAATTAAAGAAAAATTGAAAGTTCCTCTAAAACTCCTCAAGGACACTAATCTTTTCGTTGATGAAATATTGTTTTATGTTATAGAAAATGCTAAATTAGTTTTGCATGGGGACCTAACACATCATGTTTTGGTTTATGTAGTCCTAAAATCTAAGGAAATAACATGGGTGCCTAGTAAGAATGAATTTAGTTTGAACCCCCAACTTGTTAGTTCAAAGTCAAAGTTAAACCCATAATTCCCATAGGACCATTACATCTACATTATGTCATTTTATGTGGGGTTTGGATCCTCATGATTATTTGTTCAGGGGAAATTTCATGCCTTGGCACTATTTCCCTTTCATCTTTGTGATTTATGTTTTTTTCCCATATTTTAATGTGTTTGGAAGACATTATTGTCATAAGGTATATGTTTTCAATTATGCATCATTTGGACGGATGACATTACTATGATAAATGTTTGACATCCAATAATTGCATGAGAAACTAGAACCAATTCCTACCTAATGAGGTAGATCATGTTAGTAATATGGTGCTTGTAATATAAGCACATGGAAGGAGCCCAATTTTAGTAATTCACTTACATATAGAATGAAAAATAAAAGAATGAGAAGAATTATTTGGTAGAAATTCATTAAGATTTTGATTTTATTGCTCCTTTTGAAAGACTATATATGGTTTTATATTGCTTGTAATTATTGAGAGTCCATTCTACAGGTTAACATACCATTTATTCTCCTATAGTTTATTAATATGCATCCAAATGCTTGTCAAGTCATTATGAACCAAGAGAGCAAGATTTCATGGAATTTCTTGATACTACTAGTAATTGAAAAGATTTAGCCTCCAATTAGGCATCTTTGAGAATCTGATCAACCATGATCAAGAATTATAAAGGAACCTTTTTCTTTGTATTTTTTTTACATGAAAAAAAACATAGCCTAACACAAAAAAATAGGTGCAGTCTTGTCTACCTAGGTCAATGAAAAGTGAAATTTCCATAAACATTAAAGATTATTTACTCCAACGCTCCTACTACAAGTTGAAAATCCAAAAAGTTGAAGATATACAGTCATCCCATCCACGTAGAAAGGAGGTTTACCAAGTTCCTATTACTTTTGTTTAGTTTGTATCCATCCTTCAAGAATCTATAGTATATATTCACAATGCACAACATTCATTAATAGCATTTAGTTCATAAGTAGAGTGAGTGATTTTTGTTAAAGATTTGTTTCATTAAAACCTAAAAAATGAATGCATAGGCATTGGGAGCCTCTATTATCTCCACCTGAGTTGCATTCTATTTACTATTCACAATGTTCTCTTAAATTCTCCCAACAAAAAGAGGTGGCTCCTACCCTACAAGAGATATGTGTTGTCTCAAAAACTGGAAATGAAGCTTCTCAATTATTTGTCATATGTGAGTATTGTCCCTTTCAACATATCATAGAATATTTATATCAGTCTAATGATGGTGGACTTACCATACCCACTCTTTCCAATTAGTGCGATGATACCCCCTGCATTAATTCTAAAACCAAAATTGCTCAAAATCATGGTATTTGAATGAGTTGGATAAGAAAATTCCACACTATACAAGGCTAAAGAGCCTTGGAATAGTTGGGTGTGGAGCATGATTGTCTTCTTGATTCATAGGTATTGTTTTAGACGCATTTGGATCCCAGTCTCCAATTGGGGGGTGTGGGGAGGGGCTTGTCCCCTCAATAGTGTTGCTAGGAAAGATGGTAGAAATTTTTTGGAGCCCCCCCTGGAGGGAATTCAAGGGCAATGCCCCCAAAATAAAATTGAGAGTAAAATTACCTTGTAAAATATTGTAATTTCATAGTCAATCTCGGTCATTCATTAGGTGGAAGATATGACGGTAGAAGTTATATTAATTTAGGGTTTTTTTCCCTAGAAGTAAACCCTTGATTTATATGAGGAAATTATATTGTGGTTGTCTATTATTCTGTGTGAGAAAAAAAAAGGGAGATTGTGTGAGAGCGAGGAGGAAGATACAATAGATTTGTTGTAGGTTGTATTTATTTTGTATGTTGGATAATATAAAAGGAAGGACTTGTTGTTTCTCTGTGGACGTAGCCAAATTGGGTGAACTAAGTATATTTGTGTCTCTTGTTTTTTTTGTGTTTTGTGTTTCCACAACATTTTATGTGTTCCATTGCTCTATTATTTAATTTCTAACTTGACATTATCAGGGTTAACCTCGTCATGGCCCTCTAGATCTATAACGTTATTTCTATCTAAAATTTTGAACATAGATGTGACAACATTAAACCCTTTGACTACATCCAAATTTATACTTCCAACATCTACTATCATATGACCCTATCTTCATTCAATAAAAATTCACAGAAATTGATAAATCTTTGGGCTATAAGCCTCCATTTGTACCAAAACTCAAAAGGCCAATAGAATATTTAAAAAACTTAGAAGTTCCCAAGGCCAATCTTGTGTATTATGACTGTTGATTGTAACTTATTTTCACTTCTGAATTTAAAATATGTATGTAGTTTAATTCAAGAGAATTCAAATAAAATCTTTAGGTCCCAACTGTCTCAAAATGGGATGCATTTGCATATCAACAAATGACAATGTTTGTATTTATATGAATCTCAATGGTTCTTTCAAAGCTAATATCATAGACCATATAGGGTTTTTTTACAGTTAATGGTTTTATTTTTGTGTTGAGCATTTGTTTTATGACTATTTGTCTCATTTCTTTGTATTGAGATCTAGTTTTAAGATTGTGTATATACACATATTTGACCTACAATGTGATTACATTAACTCAAATGACTTGTTCATTCATAATTGGGAAAATAATCAGACATTGTTTTTTCTTGTAATAAAATGTCGAGCATCTTTGTTTAAAGGTGAAATGTCTCATTATTAATTTGGATTGAAATATGCTCAACAATGTGGTATAATCTTTATCTTATTTTTGTAGGATAGAAATGCAACTTCGTGGAGTGTGATGTCTAAGTTGGAACATAATTTTCATTTTGTAGGTTTTAAAGTTTATTACATCCATATTGTAGGAGGATTGTCATGGTTTTTGGCATTAGATTAAAATTCTCATTCGATGTTTACTTTGATTAATTGGGAGCACATTACTAGAAGGATATGTTGTTTAAGTTGAGATCGTGATATGTTGTTTTTATTAGGAGGATTTGAATCAAGGTATTCTAATGGTTTCATATTATGCTTCATCACTAGAACAAGCACAAGTATGGGGGAAATTGTGTACCTAAAATATTCCAATAGGCATGAAATCATTAACAACAAGAATTTGAGGGATGAAGCAAGCAATGTTTGTTGGTGAAATTGAGGGTGAAGAAGTTGGTGATGTTAGCATAGATGTTCTACATTTGTTAAGTCTGTAGATTATAATGCATTCTAGTTGATACATTAATTAGGGTTTTCAAATCTATCCCTCTTTAAGTAGTCTTCATAGCTTGTAAATCCCTTCAAGTTCATTGTTGCTTAAAGGAAATGCATGATCATATAGTGCTTGCATTTATCTACAGTGCCAGGTATGTCAAATTGTTGACCTCCCTATATTGGCACTACTTGTTTTCTTTATAGACATATAAAACAATTATAAATATGTCCTATTCTCAAGGCTATGATGACACTGCAACCTCCAAATATGTCAATTTCTATCTTTAAATAGTGTCATCCATATTGTTTCTTAGGGTCAAATTTTAAGTTTTACTTACAAATCTGAGAATACACCCTACTTATTATGTCTTCATAGAATTTAGGGACTTCAATTAATACCCACAATAAAATTCAGGAACATGTTGTTCTGAGAAGCATTATGAATGCTTCAAAGATACAACCTTTTGCATGATATCTCTCCTTGTACAAGCTCAATTTTTTTGTATCACTGTACATTTTTCATATTTTTATATATATATTATGATGTTATACTTATGTAAGTTTCTTTCTTTGTATCATTTTTGGCATTTTATAGGAGCTACACAATCACACCTACATTGTATCCATACATGTACTCATTAGTCCCATTGACCTACTCTTGTGATCTCTTGTGGTAATTTTTTCAACATTTTATAAGATTATCTTATATTATCTTATCTCCCACTCTACACATTACTTCACAAGCTCAAATTCCTTCTTGTCTCCCTTCTATGTTTCCAAAGTAGTTTGACAAACCAATCTACCAAATAAAGACCCTACATAGACAACCAACTTTTGTCCCAAATAGATGTTGTGGGTAACACACATGACAATTGTTTGGTCTATTTAATTAATCAGTATTGTATGAAATATTGGACCTATGAATGGAATGTATGGATTTGTATTCACTAACTAAATTATATGCTCATATATTTCCCTTTGTGAGTATATGATCTAGCACCAACTACTCTGCACTCTTCAACAACATTAGTCTACTAAGCACTCAAAACTTCTTCTCAAAGTCCATGTAAATTATATCTCTGTCTAGCTTCAATTAAATGGAAATCTGAAACATCTATTGATTTCCATTGAATAACAATAAAAATAATTGCAAAAGCATAATTGTTACAGGACTATTTAGAGTATCTTGGCATATGTTATATTCCTTATCTACTAAAAGCAAAGATTGTAGTTGATTGGGGAAGTATTTTTGGCATGAAATAAGAGACAATAGTTTCATTCCTACCCTTGCATTTCATCTAAATCATTTAAGCACATATTTT
>APFE030979919.1:7154-100999 GCA_000404065.3 Pinus taeda
GCACAACAATAACAATATGGGGGCAATATGGGCACAACAATATTAATAAGGGGTATAACTACAATAGTAATGGGGTAATCACTAGTATTATAGGGACCCAACATAATGCCTACTCTTGCCAAGGTGAATTCATCAGTTGCATAACCATGGCTCCAACGATTCAACTGATCATTCTTCCCCTGTTCCAATGTGTATGCCCTCCGCAAGCGGAAACGTCGACTGAGAGAACCACCATGAGACGCAGATGCTGGCTTGTTTGCTATCTGGACTTGGGTAATGGCTTCCACCATTCCCATACTCACTTCTGCTCTTCAGCTCAGCACTATGGCTTCCTCAATTCCCCTCATCACTCTGTAAATTCCACTGAGCATTCCTATGTTATCTCTTCATCCGCCCCCTCTGACTCTGCTACCGCACCTACCTCCAACATGGTGCGCCACCGCATGCGCAGCTGCCGCTGTGGCACGCGAGGCGGTAGCTCCCACTCCTCTGCTTTACACAGACATAATTCGGATTCCCCTGCCTCCTCCGCTAAAAATCCTGGCCAATTCACAGCTGCTAGTCATTAGCCAAACACCAGAAGTGGTAGAGGAAGAGCCTGCCTCCTCTGCTCCAGATGTGATGAGGCAACCATGCGCACTGCTACCTTCCCTCTGCCTCAGCATCATGTCCCCAATACGACGCAGTTCCAATTCAGGAGCGCCATGAATTGCCCGGTCATAGTTGCCACCGTCTCCATCTGCATTTCTTAAGAGCTTAAGCCACAAACACCCATGACTACTTCCCTCGAGGAGACGAATAGAGAAGGTCCAAGCTGGCACAGAGACGACCTTGACGAGCTGAAAGGTAATGGAGGTCGGCATAGAAGACAAAGAAAAGCCATTGCTAGCAACTCGCATGATGCTTCAGGCATTCCTAGTGACACGCGGGCCGTGGACAACCGTCTGGAGAACGCGTCGCACCCACAGGATACAGATGGCAACAATGAGGGAGATTGTTAGGCTGAGGAAGATCAACAAGCGAACAACCCAGAGGACTGGGCGTGTCCTATCGTGGAGGAGCCCGCTCCAGATGACCTGGCGCTGCGTGTCACTCCCGACAGGTGGCAGTTCAATTAGTTATGATTCTTGTTCTATCTTGCTTATGTGTCCTTATGAAAATTTTCTAGCTGGGCAATCCAATCAGAACTTTTTGTGGTTTTTCTGGGTGGTTTTTGCTTGTATTCAGGGTGGTTTTGCTGTTAGCTGATAGGTTGGCTTATTTAGGAACTTCTAAATCAAATTTTTGGATGTTTAATGGACTGGTTTTCCCTGTGTAGGGGCAGTCTCAAACTTTTCCATGGTTGTGTGTTAATTAGGGCAGGCACCCTGTACGGCCAGGCTACTATGTAACCTTTTTTTGTATTATATCAATAGATTAACCTCATTTAGAAAAAATAAATAAATAAATTGCGTGTTTTTTCAAAGAGAAAACTCATGCATGCAGTCAAGGATTTATCCTTGAGGATTGCGTAGTTATGGAAGGAGGTTTTCCACTTGGTAACAGGGAATCATCCACAAGGAACAGCGCAAGGAAATAGGTGCTTAGAGGGCAGAGAGGAAGGCTGGAGAGAAGCCAAGATTTCCTGTGAGCATCTATGAGGATTGCATTGAAAGCTGGCTGTTTGTGAGAGCTAAGGCTTTGTATAATTCCTATGTATTTCCACATGTTTGATAATACAATAGTGTGGGGCTTTTAGTTGAGGCTTTCCCCAACGTATTTTCATGTGTATTGTGCAATTGATTATTCTTCTTCTGGTTATATTGTTCAGCTCGATCTTTAAGCTTCCGCAAATTGATAGTAGAAGTAGGTTATAGTATTATGTTTTGATTTATATTGCATTATCGGGTTAACCTACCATCAGATTTTCTACACCTGCTAGATCTGAAGAATTGATCCTACAAATTCGATCTTCCTGCAATAACAACTTCGAATTATTTGCTCCACTGTGAATCCTGATCTAATACCATGTAGAAATTTAATGTGTAGATATGAAACTGCTCATGCAATTTACTAAAATACAAGACTCAAATCTACTCTACTTATCTGCGAAATTCAATTCATGATCGCTAGCATAAATCATAAACATGTATCAAGATTAAACACACATACACAAAGATTTATCTAGGGGAAAATAACTGCTCAAAACCCCTTCCTATATGCATTGCATTAATCAAAAAATATTGATGAAATACAATGCTTGCTCAATCCTGAGCAACTCCTGCAAGTGTATAGTCTATCTCTCTACGTGATTAACTGGCTCTAGCCAATACTTAGCCAATTTCCCTGTCCGCCAAGCTCCTATTTCCTTGTATTGTTCCTTGAGGAATTAGGCCCCTATTAACTAGGAATTTCCTCCAAGGAATTGCGCAGTTCATCTGGGCTCATCTTCTGACTGCATGCACCACTTGTACACCTCAAACTAGTCTACAACTAATAGTACACTGCCTTGGAATCTCCACCTCAACTGGGTAAATCGAATTCTCTACATACAACAATTATTCTGGGTTGATTGATTAGTTAACTAGTTGATCACTGAGTGTGACTGAAGTCACACTGCACAACTTAACCTTCCACTAGTTCCTTTAACAGTTAGAACTAGTTTAACTGACAATAACTCAGTTTAACTAATTTAGATTGCTAGAAATTAGCAATCGCTCATACTAATATGAACTCAAGTCTTCCAACTCGAATTATCTAAGCTAACTGGGTGACGTGAACCATGCCACTCAAACTAACTCACCCAAGTTGTCTACTAAAATGGAAAATCAAATTTTCTCTCTAATTTGACCAAGGCAAGTCAAACTAAGATTTTTTTGCCCCATTTTCAACAAATTAATAATATTATAATTAATTTTTATAATATTTAGTGATCCTTTATATTTTTATATTAGTCAATTAAGATTATATACTAAAAATATATTATTAATTGGTTAATATATAGGTTATTTATTATAAATATATGTTATAAATCTAAGTTCATTAGGTCTAACCATATTAAATGTTATAGTGATAAATTAAATGTTTGTGTGTTTTTTGGGCTTTAAAAATTAGTTAAATAACATTTAAAAAATTGGTGTCTTTTTAACTTTTAAAAATTAGCTAATCCACTTTTATGAGTAAAAAAAAAAAAACACCAAAACAAACAAACTAGAAATTCATCAAAAGCTTAAAAAAATAGGTCTTACTTGGAGTTGCTTAGAAACACTTCAAAAATTTATTATTTAAATTTATTGTTAACATAGTAGATAATTAAATTTAACAATTTAAAAAAAATAATCAATATATTGTTAATGTAAAATAATATAATAAATGCAAAAAATTATATTCAAATGATAAAACATCCAAAGGGCGTAGAGTAGAAGGTGATAGGGTGTTCTCTTAAGGCACTTCGCGGTATAAAGGTCACTAGTTTGAAACTCTATGGGCAAAAATCTAGTCATGGTAAGGGCGTGCGATCCTCAAGTGATTTTGCTGACCTCTATGCTCCTCGATCGCGGCTACTCAAGTAACAGGTTAAGCATGGTAGTCATATCAAGTTAGGCGTGCTAGTCATATCAGAACTCACATAACCTAATAACCAAAAAAAATTAATGATAAATAAATGGGACTATAATAGTAATCTTAAACAAAGATTAATGAAACTTATAAATTTACACCACTAATTTAGAAAACCGTTTAACTAGATTAGACGTACCTGGATATGCTCTGACATCCCTCATCACATGCACATGAATAAAATAGTCACAAAAAATAGTTGAAAGATGCTTTTACGCAGCTAGAGATGGTGCGATAAGCCACATCACATACTTACGTGCAAACTAGTCCACTAGGTTCGAAACCCCCTAAAAACCAAGCCCAAAAACAGGCACCATGAAAACGAACCGATAAGCTCTGAACACAGGGCATGCAGGCCCACGAAAGTACCCGGAGAGGAGCACCAGAAAGCCCAAAAAAATTGGCAGCCCTTCATTACAAAGAAGATTCGTAAACCCCAATGGGAAAACAGGAAAAAAGGGATAGGGAGCAAGGCCCATAAACTAGACCTAAAAGGCTCACTGGTATTTTGAGCCGAAACTGGTGAGGGGTTGTGGAGAGGCGGCCCCATAAACCCCGAGGTGAAAAAGCGGCAGCACTTGGAGCACGAAACAACGAACTTCATCACCCGCACCAACAAAGGTAGAAGCCACCGAGTACAAAAGGAACTCGGCAGAGCTGCAGAACCCACACCCACGACCTGGGGAATGACTAGCATATCCTAGATGCCAAGAATGGGCCACGAAGCCCAACATGAAACTGGTAACAAATCTAGGACTCGATGAACAGAGCGACACAGCAAGGATAGACGACGACGAATAGAAGGAATGACGACATCCAAACCTAAGCTAAGATGGAAAAAGCCCGAGGTACACCGCGAAAACTCTGTGCAGAAGAGAATCTGCAAAAAAAAGACCCACGATGCTCGCGAAGGTATAGGGAGATTCCACCAGGTTCATGGACGAGGAGGCATGAAAACCAAGGAGCCAAGGTGGCTAGGGTTCCAGTGGCCCCGCTCCCAGCTCAACAAATCCTAAATCCTCCTTCAAAGTTGCACCACTTGTTTGTTCAACGTGATGGTTGCGGAGAAGAGAAAAGACGGAAATGCATGAAGCATTTAAGTTCAC
Source organism: Pinus taeda (assembly GCA_000404065.3). Lineage (NCBI taxonomy): Eukaryota > Viridiplantae > Streptophyta > Pinopsida > Pinales > Pinaceae > Pinus > Pinus taeda. The sequence goes on from APFE030979919.1 coordinate 11,858, forward strand.
ATTGTTTTCACAAATATCTACCATGTTCGGCTAGAGAACGTCTCTCAATCCAAACAATTAACAATTTAGAGAACGTCTCTCAATCCAAACAATTAACAATTTAATTATTATTTAAGTCAAAATGTTTAATATTTTTATTTGTTTTGTTTTTTAAATTTTATTTTTACGTAATTGGTGATAAATATCATGGTTTGTGCTTTTTAAGTGTTAGCTTATCTATCTAAAAGCTCTATTCTTCTTCCTTGTTAGAAGATTATGAATTTTTTCAAAATCCATGTTTGCATATTATTATTGCTTGAAATATTAGAATCTTCTTAAATTCTTATTTAAAAGTGGCTTCAAACTTTTATTATTATTTATAAGGTCTTCACGAAGTCCAACTCCTCAAATTGAAAGCTAATATGGATTGTTACCTTTGAAAATGCATTATAGTTCATGGGTTTGACCAAGCTACTTTAAGACTTTCAAAAATGGTTTACCATAGTTTATAAAAACTTTGAAATTACGTACATAGTGACCATATATAATTGTACCAAATTATTGATTAATTTAGCATAGGAATGAACATAATTAAATGTGTTTAATATTTTTAAGTTATGTATATATATATATATCACATTACTTAGTTGAAATGTATTTTATAATCAAGCCAGAATTAAAAAGTTTTTTTTATTATCTAATATACGGCGGCTTTTCCATATTGAAAAAATAAATAAATAGCGGTGTGAGGTATTTTTCGGTATTTTTCATATTCTATAATATATCTGCATAAGGCATTTGTACCCCGAGGAATTTATTAGACAAGGTGTGGAGGTGACAGCTATGGACAACCTCTACTTCTCTTAGCGGTGAACATGTCTATGTGCAATTCACTGGGGACACTGAAATTCCTGTTACATAAGATACATTAGACAAATGGGTTCTTGATCTTCTGGCAGTGCAATGGTAATAATACATCAAAAAAATGTAATACATGTCTCATCCAGCAGGATTCAGTATTACTGGTCATTGTCAAACCATGGCTGGAATCACTTCTAAATTGGGTCAATTATATTTAAAATGGAGGGGACCCATATCACATAATGTTTGTTGCACTGGACCTGTTTTCCAATGCCTTGCTACAGGCATGCACAGTTGGACACTATGACTTTCATGAAGACTGTGTAGATCTAGAAAACCGAGTGTCCAGATTCCTCAAATCCTCTGACATATACTTTACTGGTTTGGGGGTATTTTGATCCATGGAAATATTTTTGATGTCGTTAGCACTTGTTTTCTTGGTTGATCATGAATATTAAGTTGTGTGAATTTAAATTAACATTGTAATTGAATCAGACAGACATTGTAATACATTTTTAAGCAGAATACAAGGATTTTACACCGTGTTGTTGAAACTGATCAACATTGCAATTAGGTTGAAAATTGATCCTTCTAATATATTATGCAGTTGAGCCTTATACAGTTTTTCTTTGCACTGAATAAGAAGTGTCTCACCCTGAGAAATTACATTCTGAATGTACAGTTGTCTTACATGCCTTTAACCTTTATGGGCTGGTCACTTTCTATTGAACTGAAACTGAGTATTGATACTATAATAATAAAGAAGTTCATTGGTACACATGGTTAGCTCGGTGTTAGCTCGGTGCATTTTAACAAGCTTCATATATGAAGCAATGCTTAGTAACTATGCTCTAGTTTAGATTACTCTCGCGTCCAAATATGTTAGCGGCAAGTGCTTTATTGATTAATGTTTTTTTCTGTAGATCGGAGTAAAGTTAATGGTTGATTTTTCTTTCTCAAAATATGCGATCAAATGAGGATATAAATATCTTCCTAAGATACTTTCTTAAAAAAAATTATAAAAACAACGATGAACTTATTTGTGGGAAGATGAAATGAAGCTATTGAATATAAAATCGTGCTTTGGTCCAATCCATTTTTTAGCTCCATCAAGAATTCATTGTAGGACAGTTAGAGGATAACTGGTTTGCTCTATTTTCAGTCATAATTAATTTAGGTGATGACAGAGGTATATTTTAAGCTATATATTTTAATCGCAATCTAGGAATGATGGTAAAAAATTTAGCGAACCAGAACTGCTCATGATGTGGTCCTACAGCGTTAACTCCGCCTAGCTTCTCTGACAGAAATAGACGTTGGTCGAGCCCTGAGTTGGCAATATGCGGACACATGGTCGCTGAATTTTGTGGGCAGATTGTACATGTAAACATACATGTCCTTGCAGTCATCCGAGTACAAAGGTTTCTCAGGGTTCATACTTTGTGTTGATTGGATCCAGAACCCAATTGTTGCAATCCCAGAAGCAGTACAGTCCGCTCAGTATCCGCTAATGGCCTATTGATAACCTTCATCAACACTTCTCCATTGATCCGGAGACAAAATTGTTGCCTGCGCTTCGTCTGTAAAGAATTTCTAAATTGATGTGTCCCTGCAAATTCTGTAAAGAAGGCAGACAACATAATTATCAACCAAATCAAAGAACATAGTAGAATGCAGAAAGATATCTTGTGAAAATTTTGCTTCGCCATGGTTCGTTGGAACTGCAAAGCAATGCAATGCAAATACCTGCCCTCGGGTTATGGCATTCATTTCAAGAAATAAATGCTTCTCCTTTTCGTGATTTTCAAGATATTTTTAAGCTTGCAATTGTCTGGTTCGTTGCGATCAGTTTGCATGTCATCTTTTGTTTCACTTGCAACACTTAAGCAAGGAGCAGGGATGAACCAGGATTATTGAGGATGGGTTTTGGGGTTTCAAATGAACCAGTGTTTGGAGATCGGTTACAGAGGGAATCAACCTTATCTCGTGAGTTGGAGTCGGAGTTTGAGGCTTGAACAATTCTGTTTCGTGTAACCCGTGATGCTGTGAGAATTAAGGGATATTGACTATAAGTATCAATGTTTATTACTAACCTGTATCAATATTTATTACTAGAATTTTTTTATAGTTATACCTTTTTCGATCACCCTATTCCATGGCTTTGCGTGCCCAAGCATGACTTTGGCGTTCCTTTTCATCTTGAGGTGAAATTGCTAGTTTTCCAATATATCCTCCATACTTAAATGGAAAGCGGCACTTAACACAAAAATAAAGTTTATGGATTGTTCCCACATGTTAATGTATTGGTCAATGGTTAAAACATAAAGTTAATACATAGGTTAAATAGCAATTTAAGTTAAAACTATTGATTTGATGAATTGATTGACTTGAGTTTATGATGTGTATTTTAGTTATATATGTATAATAGCGTTATCTTATAATTATTAAATATTATATGTTAATATAGTCATTAAATTTCATATATATCCGTTAAACGAAGTTAAAAAAATGATTATCATAAATGTTATAAATAAGTAATTTAGAAATGATTATTACAATTTTATTTTTAAAATTATATATAATATATTATTATTATTATTATTATTTGATTTTCAAAAAATATATTGATGTATTGATTAGTATGTTATTGTTGAAAATTGCAGTAAGAAAATTTCAGTTTGCCTTTGCCTTGATCAAACTAGAGAAAAATTGAATTTCTATTTCAGCAAAAATCTTGGAGGTAGTTAACTGAGGTGACATAGCTCTTGTCACTTAGTTAATTCGAGTTGGAGGCTTTGAGTTCAGATAAGCATGAGTGATTGCTAATTTATAGCAATCTAATTCAGTTAAATTGAGTTATGGTCAGTTAAACTAGTTCTAACTATTACAGGAACTAGTGGAAGGTCAAGTAGTGCAGCTAGACTTCAATCAAACTTCAGTGATCATCAAGATAACTAATCAATCAACCCAAAATAATTGTTGCATGCTGAGAAATTGAGTAAACTAGTTGAGGTGGAAATTCGAAGGTAGTGTACTTTCAGTTGTAGACTATTCCAATGTGTATATGTGGTGCATGCAATCACAGATCAAACCTTATGGATTGCGTAGTCAATTAAGGGGAAGTTCCTAATTAATAGGGGCCTAATTAATTAGGATTTGTGCACGGAAATAAGGGCTTGGAGGGCTTCATATTTGGCTAAGAGTTGGCCAAAGTCAATCAGTTAGGCAGAGATATAGGATATTCACTTGCAGGTTGTGCTCAGGATTGAGCAAGCATATGTAATACATCTCTATTCTTTAATTAATGAAATACAAATAGGAGGGGTTTTGAGTAGTTTCCTTCCCCTAGATAAATCATTGTGTATGTGTGATGTTTCTTATTGCATGTTTATGATTTGATTTCTAGACTGTTAATTGAATTCTGCAAAGTAGTAGAGTAGGTTTGAGTCTTGTGATTTAGTCAATTTCATAAGAAGTTTCAAATCTACACCATAATTTTTACATGGTATCAAAGTAGGATTCATAGTAGAACGGGAATTTCAAAGTTGTTTCTTAGGTAGTTCGAATTTGCAATTTAGTGTTGCGGGATCTCTTTAGAGTTGGGAAGATGATATTCACCAGGTTGAGGCTAGAGCATGCCTTGGAAGGCAACTCTAATTTCATTGCATGGAAGGATCGCATGGAGGTGGTATTGGATGACAACGGATTGTTGGAATATGTCAAGACAAACATTCTGTAACCACCTTTAGCTGATGTCAAGGACCTTGCTCAATAGAAGAAAGATGTAGCCAAGGCGAGTAGAATAATATTGGAGGGAGTACGGGATCTCATTGTTTCAAATATCCATGGAAAAGAAACTTTGTTCGCAATGTGGAAAGCACTGACAGAATTGTTCGAGAATAGTAGTGACCACAGGAAGTTGGCACTCAAGGTTAAACTTCAAAATATCAAGATGCAAAAGAATGAATCCATATCTCAGTATCTAGGCAGGTTTACACAAGGTTGTGATGAACTTGGCGGGGTTGGTGTTAATGTAGCAGCAGATGATTTAGTAAGCCTGTCCCTTCTAGGCCTTCCCAATAGTTGGCACAACTACCAAGATTCGATGAACAGGAGGGAGAAACTACCAAATTGGGAGTGCTTATGGTCTGATTTGGTACAAGAGGAAATAAGGCGAAATACCAGAGATGGAACTTCATCCAAGGGCGAGGATGAAGAAAATTTTCCATTGGCTAGAAAAGTAAAGAAAGGGAAAGGGAAGAAATCTCAATCCAAACCAGAATCCAGTCAAGGGAGGAAGAAGAAAGATTTGTCCAAAATTAAATGCTTCAATTGTCCACACAAAAAGACAAGCAAGAAGACCTCAAGAGGAGTGGAATGTGAAGCTTTGGCTTCATAGTTCGAGCTTGAATTTACTCTCATTGCATGCATGGCCAACACAATGATGGGGAGCGTGTGGTACTTGGACAGTGATGCCTCGTTCCACATGACAGGGTGTAGAGATTTCTTCAATGACCTAGAGGAGAAAGATTTGCAGATGCACATCAAGATAGGGGACGATGGAAGGTACAAATCGACTGGGATTGGTACAATCACCTTTCAGAGGGAGTCAGGATCCCCTCTCAAACTCAAGGATGTCATGTTTGTTTCAGGCCTAAAGAAAAATCTCATCTCTATTGCAGTTTTGGAATATTGTGGTTATGATGTGATCTTCAGCAAAGGAAAAGCATTCCAGAGACACATAGCCACGGGACAGGTGAAGCAAATTAGGGTTCGTGTTAAGAACTTGTATAAGCTAGATGTCAAAGACTATGTTGCATTAAGCACTAAGGCGGAGAAGGTGCAGAGTCACAGCGTTGATGAACTATGGCATAAAATACTTGGCCATTTACATCATGGCGCCCTGAAGATTTTGCAACAAATAATTAAAAGCCTCCCTGAAGGAGCACTTGAGTAGTAGGATGTGTGCAAAGGATGTACTTTGAGGAAGTACATAAAATCCATTTTCCATGATTAGGACAACAAAGCACATGCAGTCCTTGAAAGGATCCACTCTAAGTCTGTGGACCTTTCTTGACAGCCTCCACTACCAGGCACAAATATTTTGTTATCTTTGTAGATGATTTCTCACGGAAGTGTCGGATCTTCTTCATGCAGAAGAAAGATCATACATTCTCCAAGTTCATTGAATTCAAGGTACTAGTTGAGAAAGAAACCAGCAAGAAGGTGAAAGCTCTCATGAGCGATAATGGAGGTGAGTATGTGTCGAATAAATTTAAAAATTGATGTGCAAAAGAAGGCATTCGATAGGAGTTGACAGCACCTCATAACTCACAACATAATGGGGTGGCTAAGAGAAAGAATTGTATCATTTTGGGAGCTACGAGGGCTATGTTGCATGACCAAGGCCTACCAATGCATTTGTGGGCAGAGGCATGCAACAGAACGATCTATTTGCAAAACCATAGTCCTCATCAGATTCTGGGCATGATTACACCAGAGGAGGCTTTCTTGAGGGGAAAGTTGGATATGTCACACTTCAGGATTCTTGGAGCCTCTGTTTACTTCCATGTCTTCAAAGAATCAAGGAAGAAGCTCGAGCCAACAACAAAGTTGGGGGTTTTTGTGGGGTACATAGAAAGTCCTCACAACTACCATGTATACTTGTCATCTATCTAAATGAAACTTGTGCGAAGGGATGTAAAGTTTGTTGAGGAGAAAATGATGTAATGCTCTCTTAAAAGAGAGCTTCAGATTCCACCAGGAGAGGAGCTTCTAGCTCCAAAAGAGGAACCTTAGAAAGTTGTGGAGCAACCACAAATTGAGGAGCAAAGAGTGGAGACAACCACTCAATCAGAACCATCCAAAGAAGGTATAAAAATAACTAAGGAAACTAAGAGATTATTACATGATCCTAGAGAAAATGTGAGAGCACCCACTTCACAACGTAGGAAGAGAAGGTCACCTGATGGATACACTAGCTACATGGATCTAATGACTAAACTTGTAGAGACTGAATCATTCTCCTTCAAGGAAGCATTAGAGCAACCTATATGGGTTGATGCATTGCTAGAGAATATGATTCCATTGTAAAGAACAGTGTTTGGGAAGTTGTCCCAAGACCAACAAATAAATCAATTATGGGATCGAGATGGATTTTCAAGGTAAATCATAAAGTAGATGGAAGCATAGAGAAGTATAAGGCCAAATTTTTGACCAATTGATTTTCTTAAGTTGAGGGAATTGACTATGAGGAGACCTTTACTCCTATAGCAAGATACTCATCCATTAGATCAATTCTAGCACTGGCTGCATAGATGGGGTGGAATATCCACCAGATGGATGTAAAAACAACATTCCTCAATGGAGTTATTTAGGAGGAGGTGTACATTAAGAAACCATAAGGTATTGAGACCTTTGATCAAGAGTCACATGTGTGTAGACTCAAGCGAGCATTGTATGGTCTCAAGCAAGCACCCTATGCTTGGTGCACCATGATCGACAATTATCTCACCGGGTTGGGCTTCACCAAAAGTGAAGCGGATGCAAACCTTTATCATATCTTGGTATAAGTTAAATTGTTGATTATTGTCTTATATGTTGATGATTTGATTTTAATGGGGCGATGAGAAGTTGATAAGATCTTGTAGGGGAGACCTTGCAAGAAAATTTGAAATGAAGGACATGGGACTCATGCACTACTTCCTCGGTTTGGAAGTATGGCAAGGAGATGGGGAATTGCTTGTCTCTCAAGGAAAGTATGCAAATGAGATATTGAAGAAGTTCTACTTGGAGAGTAGCAAACCTATGGAGACTCCTCAAGTGACCAGTTGGGGGAAAGAGGATGCCACTTCAGGTGAGGAAGTGGAGTCTACCATTTATCGGTAGCTTATGGGTTCACTAATGTATCTTGTGAACACATGACTAGATGTGTGCTATGCAATCAAATAATTGATCCAAGCTATGGTTAGGCCAACCAAATTATTTTGTTAGGCAACTAAGCATGTTTTGTGGTACCTTAGAGGCACTACCCAATTTGGACCGTGGTACAGACAGATAGAGGGAGTGAAGTTGTGTGGCTTCAAAGATGTAGATTGGGCAGGGAGTCCATCAGACTGGAAGAGTGCATCAGGAGGAATTTTGAGTGTTGAGTCCGCAGTTGTTTCTTGGTACAATAGGAAGCAAATAGTTGTGGCACTTAACTCAACATAAGAAGAATACATGGTTTCTAGTCAAGCAACATGTGAGGTGACTTGGATGAGAAAGATTCTTGTGGGATTATTTGGTCAGATAATGGATCCAATTGTGATCTACTGTGATAATCAAAGTTGCAACAAGCTCTCTGAAATTCGTGTATTTCATGATCGATCCAAGCATATAGATATCTGGTATCACCATCTACGGCATTGTGTGCAGAGGTAGATAATGTTACTAGAATACATTCCAATAGAGGAACAAGATGTCCATATTTTGACAAAGGTTTTGTCAAGAGGAAAATTTGAGTTCCATAGAGGCAAGATCGAGGTGGTTGATAATCCCTTTCTTGCTGAGAGGGAGTGTTGAAAATTGCAGTAAGAAAATCCCAGTTAGACTTTGCCTTGGTCAAACTAGAGAAAATTCGAATTTCCATTTCAACAAAAATATTGGAGGTAGTTAACTGAGATAACATGGCTCTTGTCACTCAGTTAACTCAATTAATTCTAGTTGGAAGCTTTGAGTTCAGATTAGCATGAGTGATTGATAATTTGTAGCAATATAATTTAGTTAAACTAAGTTGTGGTTAGTTAAACTAGTTCTAACTATTGGAGGAACTAGTGGAGGGTTAAGTAGTACAACTAGACTTCAGTCAAAGTTGAGTGATCATCAAGATAACTAATCAATTAACCCAAAATAATTGTTTCATGCAAAGAATTTGAGTTACCCAATTGAGGTGGAGATTCCAAGGTAGTGTACTGTCAGTTGTAGACTATTCCAATGTGTACATGTGGTGCATGCAATCGGATATCAAACCTTATGGATTGCATAATCAATTGAGGGGAAATTCCTAATTGATAGGGGCCCAATTAGTTAGGATTTGTGCAAGGAAATAGGGGCTTGGAGGGCTTGATATTTGGCTAAGTGTTGGCCAGAGTCAGTCATTCAGGTAGAGAGATAGGCTATTCACTCGCAAGTTGTGCTTAGGCTTGAGCAAGCATATGTAATACATCTCTATTCTTTGATTAATGTAATACATATAGGAGGGGTTTTGAGCAGTTTCTTTCCCCTAGATAAATCATTGTGTATGTGTGATGTTTCCTATTTCATGTTTATGATTTGAGTTCTAGATTGTGAATTGAATTCTGTGGAGCAGCAGGATAGGTTTGAGTCTTGTGATTTAGTAAATTTCATGAGGAGTTTCAAATCTAAACCATAATTTCTATAGTTATTCATGCAATTTAATTTTAAAATATGAGATTAAATGTTTTAATGTGTATTTTTTCTCATAGTTATTAGTGAAATTTGGTTATGCAAATTATTTGTGAAATTGTAATTTTACATTGTTTAAATTGTGTTTTTGAATGCATGAATTGATTCAGGACTTCAAAAAATCTTTAAACTACTATAACTGAAGTATGTAATGCTAGTGATCCTTCAAAATTTTAATCTAATTTTGAGTATATTTTTTTAACATGAACTTGAGAACATATATGAATTTAGAAAAATTGTCCCAAAAGGATGTTATATGAGTACAAAAACTATAAAGTTGTATTTGAAAGAGGGCATACCCAGGTAGTGGGCTAAAAATTATATCTAGCCATCAAGAACTAGAAAAGTGAAAAAGATTGCAGAAAATCTAGTAGTGTAAATCCAAAGAACAATTATTAACACTAAGAAACAAAAGCAACACATTTAAAAGGAATTGTATCAGGAAGATGACCAGTGAACTTAGGTCCCAAAAATGATCCATCGAGTGCTACATTGTTAAGGTAGGGAAGGGCACAATGTGCTATGTTTGTAGAAGAGGAGCCTAAACTAGTAGAAGAGTGGTTGTGCATGGAACCCATGTTTCATCGAGTGGTGAGTTTCGAAACATGCTACAAATTGTTTCTATCTCACCCGAGAGTTGTCTGATAAATTCTTCATGCTTGATCAAAACTTCCATCATTATGTCCAAGCAGACTTTTAGATTTTCCAAGCATATGCTAATAACTTGAGAGGAGAAGCAATGTCAATTATCTCACCTTCTAAGTGGGAGAGGGTTAACTTACCCGCAAGGAGGCTGCAAGCACCATTCCAACTTCATAAGCCAAGGAGCACTAGGGAAATGGAAATCAAAGGGAAGGAAAATCAAAAACCACAAAGAGGCGAGCATGTAAGAGTGTTAACAACTAGAAAGGACAAAGATATCATAACCTTGTGCGGAGAAATCTAAGGAAAATAACAACCTATACCTTGTTGATCAAGTCCCATGAAGAAACATAATGAACCAATTACACTGCCATGGTAACCAAAGCATGAAAAATTCCACCTTGAGTAGGGGAGCAATGTGGGAAGGGCAATTACATTGATGCAAGTTAATGGAGAAGTATAGTGTGATGGGGAAGGTGTATTATGCATGGATTTTTAAAAGTTCAAGAATGACAAATGTATGATGTGTTGATGAGGAGGTTTAGTGATCCATTTTATCATAAGATGAGGGAGAGGATATATTCCCATCGATAACCTAAACCCCCATGTTTTTTAGGAGAGCATTGTTAACTTGATGATATGCTAACATGTTATTGGATTTTAGGTAAAGAGAAATGTTGTCGAGGAGAAAAGAGGGAGGATGAGTCTAATGCGAATAAAAATAGAGTCAAAGCTAAGTCTTTAGGATTTGTTAGGAAAATGTGGCGGATAGTGTTTTTACAGTTGCCCCAACCATAACTTTTAGATTATGCAGTTCACGAGATGAAGCCAGGGCTATTCTCATTAGAAGGGCATAGGCTTCAACTTGATTTGGGTGAGAAGAAATTAAATCTAATTAACACACTTATATAATATAATTGTCATTTTACTATTTTTTTTGTAAGATCGAATATATTATATTACTGCAAAAAACACATATTTACAATATTGATAATCTCTACTAGTCTATTGCTACGGAAATCAGACATATTTAAAAACCTAATTTTTTTGTTGTTTCTATTGAGATAATAGCACAAAACCGACAAAAAATATCTACATAGGAAGCACTACATAAACCGAAAGAAATTGCCACATTGGAAAATAAAATACTAGTCAGAGCATGAGCATTGAGTTCTTTCATTCAGCTGAATTGTTTGCCTGATCTGGCTGTCAAGGATTACCATCAGTGTTGGATGATGAGGAATCAGTACCTGTGATTTGCTTGTTCAGAAGAGTGACCTTACTTTTTATGCTATCCATTTTTTCGCAAAACTTAGCCATTTAAATGATCAATTCCTACTAAGTGTCAACTCTATCAATAAGAACTCTCCCCATGATAGCTTTTATGTGCCAATACAAGTTGACAATTTACATATAAGCAAATGTTCTTGTTCTAATGGAATTTCCAACATCATGGATCCAATCTTTGGTCTCCCACTCCATGTGTGTATCAGGGATAAACCTGCAATCTTGTTGAACTTGCTCCTCTACATTTTATCTTTCCCTTTGGATGGCTTCAGGGATAATACCCTATATTGGTCCATAGCTTCCCTAGCAGAGGATTGAGCACGAGTGCCTCTCAAGGTTGGGGGTTGAATTTGGGAGAGGAGGGAGCCCTTAGTCTACCTCTTTCTTCCTCAGCGTGAGCATCCAACAAGTCGACATTGAACCATGATTGAGAAGGGGGGGGCAGGGGAAGTCGAGGAGGGAGGCACAAGTCGAGGAAAAAGGGAGTGAGCAAAGGTGGACAATGGAATGCCAAATGAGGGACGAAGCCACCAAAATAGAAATTGAAAATAGGGAGGCATGGGCTGGAGCAAGAGGTGGAATTGGTGATAGGTCCAACAAAAAACTAGGAAGAAACAATAACTAGGGGAGAACTTAGAGAGAAACAAGTGAGAAGTAACCTCCCAAATACATAGGACCAAGGACGGGGATGTAGGTCCAAAAACCAAAGGAGCTTGCAGAGGACAGAGAAATAAAAAAAAATAAAAATAAAAAAAATTGATGTAAATTTGGAATAGAGTTGCAAGGAAAGAGCAAGAAAAGGTTGAACCTGGAAAAGAAAGTCTCGCGGAGAAGAGTGACTTGCACGAACAATGAGATCCTTGAATTGTCGAGATGGACTGCTATAATTAGGGCCTTTGTTTACATGTTCTCCATAAAATGACACTAACAGTCTAGAGTTGGATATTATGGAGGAATCCTGCCATGGTTGGTGGATTATAAGTCGATCCAAGCTCCTCATGCATGTTGCGCTACTACCTTCACCCCATGTCTCTACATAATAACCTTCTCTCTACCTATATTCTCCCATAATTGAAGTTATGGGTCTATGGATGTGTAAACCACCACACCATTGTACCTTCCCAATCCCTCGCACGCTTCCTACGTGTGCAAACAAAAACTTACCACCTTCATATCATTCCTTACGGCGGCGGGGTGGCCATGAAAGTTGTCAGGTGGGGGAATCAATATGTCCTTCATAAATATTCACTAACCTCATCATTGACATCATGTTCCATGGCAGATGGACACCTCTCATGGGAATTATCATCTTACTATACTTATATTAAATAGTATAATATAACTATCATTACTTGTATTATATAATATAATATAATTATCATGTCACTTGTGGGAATTTAACTTGGTTGGGGAAGATCTCAATCATTTCTCTAAAACACCTAAGATTTAAAAGTTAAAAACACCTTGATTTACATATTTAATTTGTTTGTGTAAAATTATCAAGTAGGAAAATAATAATAAAATTGAATGAAAAGTTAGATCTTCATTTTTGGTGAAAAAAGATTAGGAAAGAATTGAGAAGTTTTTTTGAGTTCTTGTTAGACTTGGATTTTATCCATGAGCACAAAGGCTTATACTTTGCTATGAATTTAACTAAATGTTAATTATGAATTTTATATTTTAAGTTTCAGATTTCTCTTTGGGGTTAAGTTCTCCCTTGTCTATGAATTTATATCCATCTTCACAATAGTCTAATTACAACTTTTTGTTGTTGTTTGTATTCGCATTATTAAAGAATCAACGTCTTAAATCACTTTTTAGTTTTAAAGGGATACTCTTACTAAGTTTTTATCACAAATTATAATAGGTCAGGTTTGATTATTCTACATTTTTCCTTTTTCATATAAGTTCAATGGTACAATTTTCTATGAGATCATTTTAATTTTTGTTATTTAAAATGCATTTTTGAATGTATAAACACATTTAGAGTTTCGAAAAATTCTCTAGGCGTTCAATTTGGTCAAATTTAACAATTCAAAGCTACCATTCTAACCATTTTTTGTTGGATTTCAAACAAAACTCATTGGAAAATATACCTAGGAAAAAAAAAAAAAAAAATGTAAAATATTTTGACTACACTACTATAATATATAATATACCTAGAGTGTACTACAACTAGGGCTAAAATATAATGATTATTATGTAAGAAATAATAATATTGTAAATAATAGTCATATATCAATTTTTATGTAATCATTAAAGGGTAATAATGATAGGTCATGCCCTTTGCCAAAAGGCATGACTTATCACCCATCATGTGTATATATACACATCTATTATAGTCAGTGAATCACGAATTCGAAAGTTATTTTGCTAGTAACAATAACAAACCTTTAATCCAACTTTGAAGGGATTGTTGGTTAAACAACCACTCTTAGAAATAAATAATCAAACCCCCATTTTAAAAAAAAAAACAAAAAACAAAAAACAAAAAACAAAAAACAAAAAAACAAAAAAACAAAAAAACAAAAAAACAAAAAACAAAAAAATGTTTTATAAATAATTTCCAGGCTAGTGGTCAAAACATATGTGCGTGTGTCTGTGTTTTACAAATAATTTCAATGCTTATGGTCAAAATCTCTCTCTCTCTCTCTCTCTCTCTCTCTGACACACACACAAAGTTCTCTCTCTCTCTCTCTCTCTGACACACACACACACACACACAAAGTTGTCAATTGGGTTATTCTCGGGTGGTTGGGAGGAAAGATTGTTATCCTCTCCTTCCTAGTGACATATTGTGCTCATTTCACGTATATAGAGTATATTATCATTTAATTAATATTTTAATTTTAATTAGTATTATGAATATAATATACAATGCACTTTTCAACGCAATAAATTGTATAATTTTGTATGTTTATCAACATACAAACTTTAATGATATACACTTAAATTATCAATGCCATGGTATTATATTAAAGTTTTTTTTGTAATTTAAAATTATATTAATGTATTAAAAGGTTATAGTTTTAAATAGATTGTGCACGCCCTTGTATCCCACTTGGGAAACCATACCAATGGTAGTGCATTGAATTCTTGTTTTCCAGAGATCAAAACTCAAAGTTCCAAACAAAATTTACAGAAGGCTTGTTGCCCAAACTAAGGGTTTCTAACCAACTAGTATGCCTATATTGATAGCCATGAGATAGAAAGAAAAAAAATAGCTAAACCAAGATAACAACATGAGAATTATGTAGAATCGGATGGGTCCACCTCTATGGTTTTCTTTCCCTCCTTGTGGAATCTCCTTGAAATCAAGGGGGGCATATTTGTACCCAATTCTTTCCAAATTCCTATCCAAATACTTGACCTGAAGTTGGAGCTCGTATAACTAAAGCATGATCTCATCCTTTCTATCGTATTGATCCAACAACGCCTTACCCAACAAATATTTCATTTGCCAATATAAATCAATCGTGCACATATATTTTTTTATCATCCACATGTATGATTTGTATCTGGGATCTAAGATGCTACTGTGTTTGTGACATTCTAGTTAGATCAGAAGCAACCACGTTCCTCTACCACCTCTTTCTTTATATCATGTAGTTTCCTCTATATTCTTGTGGGATTGTGATCAAAATACTGAAGAGGAAATGATTAAGCCTGATATTGAGCCCTGGAACCCTGCCACACCTCATAGTGGACTGCCCCATGACACAACGAGCATGTTGACGAGGCATGGGAAGCATCGAATTCACTAACACCTAGATTGAAAAAGACAATAAAAAATATACTTCTTAGCATGACCAAAAACCAACAAAGAGTGGTTGAAGTCCTCCCTTTTCTCTTCACCTCAACTATGAAACCTTGCCTCATCGACTTCCTTATGCAAATAAAATAGAAAAAGTAGCCAACATAATATTTTATGTTGTAAAGACTGGAGAGTAGGGAGGAAACAATTCAACCAACATTTAGAGAAACTTAGCTGAGAAGGAAGCTTTATGTTCATACCTTCAAGTAACTCCAAAATCCAAACGCAAATAATTCTTAAGAGAAATAGTTGCAATGAATTTCCATTCATCTTTTCCTCACCTGTGATCTAACTCTCACAATCTTCCTTTGTGTGACATAAGCGAATAGAGTGGTGTGATGACTAGGGGAAGTAATGTCCCATAATGTTGTGTATGCAAAGAAAACCACCTTCCACAGTAAACGACAGAGGTCATAATGATCCAACAACACCTTGCCCAAAAAAGATTCCATTTTCCAATATAAAGAAATCATGTGCAGATATTGTTTTATCATCCACATGTATGACATGTATCTGGGATCCAACATGCTACAGTGTTTGTGACTTTCCAATCAGACAAGCAACCACATTCCCCTACCACCTCTTTCTTAGTCTCTTGTAGTTTCCTTTGTATTATTGTGGGAGCGTGATCATAATACTAACAAGGTAATGATTTAGCCTAATATTGAGCCCTGGAACCCCCCTGCACCTCATAATGGGTTGGCTCATGCCAACAACAAGCACGTTGATGGTGCATGGGAGGCGTCAAGTTCAATAACACCTAGATTGAAAAAGATAGTTAGAAATAGACTACTTAACATGACCAAAAACCAACAAATATTGATTTCACTCCCCCCTTTTCTCCTCACCTTAGTTATGAAACCTTCTCTCATCAACTTCCTTCTATAAATAGAATAGAAAAAGTTATCAACATAATATTTTATGTTGTAAAGATCAAAGAGTAGTGAGGACACAACTCAACCAATCCTTAGAAAAAATAAGTGGAGAAGGAATCTCTATTCATACCTTCGAGTAACTCAAAAATCCAAAGGAAAATCATTATTAAGATAAAGAGTCGCAATGAATTTCCATGCATCATTTGCTCACTTGTGATCCATCTCTCACAATCTTCCCTTACACGACATAGGTGAACATCGTTGTGCAACGACTAGGTGACTATCGTGGTGCAACGACTAGGTGAAGTAATGTCCTATAATGTTGTATATGTAGAGAAAACCACCTTTCACTGTAAACAATGGAGGGCATAACGGTGTGTCCCCTCCCATCATGAAACGATGTGATGATTTCCATGCACCCTCCCACCTGTCACGTCTTTAATCACCCCATACAGAGAGATATTGTATTAAAGTTAATTTAATATACCATATGTTAAAATACCATTAACATTGAATGTAGATATTTAATGAAATTCTAAAAAATATACATCAAGTTGAATGTGTACTTAATGAAATTTAAGTTGTTTATCAAAAGCCATTGGCTAACCACTAATGAATTTAAATGGCGGTCGAAGTTGTTAATTACACTGAAAGGCGTTCTATTATGAGGTTTTTCCTCATGTTATTGTTCATATATTCATCATCATGACATACCTCATACCTTATTGTCATTGACCCTATGTTTAGCCTTAGGTAGTTGCAGGTTATTAATCACATGGTGATAGGCATCGAAGATTAACAATAGTCATTGGCTTTTGAGGCTCTAGCAGAGGAAGCTCGGGCATGGTAATAGTGAGAACTTCATCCTCACAAAGCATAGAAATTGCATCCAAATTGGCATTAGAAGGAAGCAATGCTAAAAGACATGCTAAAAGAAAAAGAAGGTCGCCACATACAGTTTGTGAAGGAAGATATAAATAAGCAATATTTGTGGTTCAAAATAATAGAGCATGAGAACCACATAAGAATTGCAACATGCTATTTTGCACCTCAAGCCTCAAAAACTTACAAAAATAAGGGGTTAGATAGAAAAGACCCATATGCAGATTTAAAGAAAGATATTGTTGTATATTCTCAATAGGGAGAATTTATTTTAGTGGGAGATTTCAATGCTAGAACAACAAATCAATAAGCTAGTCTTTTTTGTTGCAAAGAAGATCACAATCCCATCTGGCTCATTGAAGAGGAGAATCCCCAATGGATGAGAATTTCATAAGATGACAAAGTTAGCAATCATTTTGGAGAGGAGTTGCTCACGTTGTGTGGTGCTTTCAATTTAATCATCTGCAATGGTCTTGATAAATGGAAAAGGTATGGGAAGTTCACTTGCAACACGTACAATGGGGCAAGTGTTGTTGGCTACGTTATTTGTTCACAAAGCTTGATAGAAAGGATAGATGAAATTAATATTGGAGAGCATATGTGGGACTTAAAATCAAACCATAACCCAATTTATATAAAGCTATATTGGTTAGAAGAAAGATAACATAGGAAGAAAACCCAATGTTCTCGGCAATCGATATCAAGGGGCAAAATTCTTCTAACACGGGAAAATTGCACTATCTTGAAAAAAATGTTGGAGACATCAATTCAGAAGGGGAAGAGTGGTTCCCAAAGCCTCAATAGTCATGAGTTAACAAATATAATTCAGAGTGCACTTGAGAAGTGCAAAAGAGCCAAAAACTAGGAATCTGAATCAAATTGTTTTCCAATAAATGCTTGGTTTGAGGAGGAATGCAAAATGGAAAGAAAAAATTTGAAAAAGGCAGGCGAGGAGAAGATGAATGTAAAGTTATATAAGCATATTTTAAAAAATAAAAAATATGATTTCATGCAAACAAGGAAAGAAGAATTAATATATCTAGGCAAGAATCACCCAAAGCATTTTTGGCAGGAACTTCAACCAAGGAAGATGCAAATTGAAAATAATATTACAACCAATCAAGGTTTGACTATGTAAAACAACTCTATAGAAAGAACCAAGGAGGAGCCTCCTCCCAAGATTAAAACAACTACAAATCTTTTCACATTACAGGAAGTAGAGACAGGAATTAAGAATTTGAAAATAGAAAAGGCAAAGGACTTGGTTGAACTTCAAGCAGAATATCTAAAGTGACGAATGAACATTCTTGCACCGCACATCATGGAAATATTCAACAATGTCATTCGGCAAGGATTCTCAAGAGATTGGACAAATAGTCTAGCAATACCCCTTTTTAAAAGTGGAGACATTAATAATCCTTCCAAGTATAGAACCATTTTGATCAATTCTTTGTTTGCAAAGCTCTTCAACAACATGGTGGAAAATAGAATTAGTAAGTGGGCGGAAGTCAAAGAAAAGAGGGCAAAAGGGCAAGCAAGTTTTAGGCCGAAGAATTCTACAGTAGATAATGGTATCACGTTGAGACACATTATTCAAAGGTTTGGGAGGGCAAAGAAGAAGTATTTTGCTGCTTTGTTGACTTCAAAAAGGCATTTGACACGCTCTGTTGTGGAGTAGAATGGAAGAACTTGAAATTCCTTTGCATTATAAAGTTGTTGTCCATAGGCTTTATGAAGAGGTGAAAGTCAAAATTAGAACTTCAGCAGGAATTTTAGAAATCTTTAGAAGTGACATCGGAGTCAAGCAAGGCTGCCCTTTATCCCCTACTCTTTTTGGTTTATATATTGATAAATTGGAAGAATGGCTAAATCTGCAAGGTGGGGATGGTGTTCGGTTGGGGAAGTTTGTGATAAAGCTTCTTTAATGTGCTAATGACCTTGTATTGATTTCTAAATCGGCCAAGGGATTGCAGATGCACCTTTATGCCCTTGAACGTTTTTGTAAAGCAGTGGGGATGCAAGTCAATATCAGCAAGACCAAAATAATGATTTTCTCAAATAAAAAGAAGAAGAGCCATCATACGTTCTTCTTTGAAGGCAACATTATTGAAGAAGTAAATGAATACAAGTACCTCGGGATTGATTTCAACAACAAGCTTAATTGGGAGCACTGCAAAAAGAAGATAATTTTAGGAGGGTGGAAAGCATTATATGCTCTTCAAAACATATGTAGAGAGACAGAGTTATGGGATTGGAAAACAATTAAAGTGATTTTTGGGCTCCTAGTTTGTCTAGTGATATTATATGGGTGTGAATTGTGGGCTAGCAGCATCCCTGTCTCAAAATGGAAGCAAATTGAGAAAACCCAAAAACGTTTGATCATGAGCAAGTTTAAAATAAAAAAATTGTGTCTTATGAGATAATGTTGAGTGAAACAAGAGCAACTTCCATTGAAGCAATTGCTATGGTGTGTCTCATAAGGTATCTTAAGAGAATTGAGCAAATGGGAGAAGGTAGATGGCCTAAAGTTATCTTCAATGAACGAATGAGTGAAATAAAGAAATCATGGATGAGACAAAAAAACAAATGGATGAAAAAATGGAATATTTACCTCAATGCATGTCCCACAAATAGCAAGGATTTAAAGAGTTATGTTATGGAGAAGTTTCGTAAGCATATATGGGGAAAAGAGTTGGGTAGAAAAAAGAAGTACTATGTTCAAGAATTCAACCCCATGTGTGATATCCAACAAAAAGAGTACATTGGAGCTAGCATTCCATGGAGAGCAAAGATTCTTATTGCTCAATTAAGAACTAACTCGCATCAACTACGGTGTGAAATGAGTCAATGGAAAAGGCCTAAAGAAGCTTGGGAAGAGCGGGTGTGTACTTTTTGCACTTATAGGGCAGTGGAATCGAAAAAGCATTTCATTTTGGAATGTGATGCTTTCAGAGATATCAGAGATAGTTACAACGATATGTTAGCAACAGTGCCTTGGCATTGTCTTTTCAGTGAGGGGACTGTCCGAAGGTTGGGCTAGCTCATCATTAATTTGAATAATAAGAGGATTGAATTGCAAAAGGCAAAAAGTAGGGAAGCTAGTGGTCCCATAGAC
Organism: Pinus taeda; assembly: GCA_000404065.3. NCBI lineage: Eukaryota > Viridiplantae > Streptophyta > Pinopsida > Pinales > Pinaceae > Pinus > Pinus taeda. The sequence continues at coordinate 31,779 of APFE030979919.1, forward strand.
TATATCTAGTCTTATGGATGTTAAAATTTCATTCATTCATTCATTCATTTCCAAATTTGTCATCGTCCACTTCATCATGAAATAACTCATACCTTATTATCATCAGACCTATCTTTGGCCTTAGGTATTTGCGACCTGTTAATCACATGGGGATGGGAGCCTCGGCTTAACAATAGTCATTGGCTTCTAAGGCTTGGGTGAAGGAACCTTGGGCATGGTAATAGCAAGAACCCCATCCTCATAGAGTATGGAAATTGCATCCAAATTCGTATGAGAGGGAAGCATGAGTTTTTTAAGATACTTGACTTTCTCTCCATGTGAAAGTATTTGGTATTCTCATCATTTACCTCACACTTTCATTTCCCCCTGATGATCAACACATTCTCATCCTCGATCTGAACCTGTGATATACATACTCATCTCATTTTCTACACTACCAATGGAGCCCATAGTTGATTATCATCTAACAAAGCTTTTGGGTCTCTATTCCAATGTTACGAGAGTCATGATGTACTAACATGGAAGCTTCGTTAGAGGCATAGTTCTTCGCATGGCTAAAGATCTGGCAAAGAACAACCAAGGGGCTCAGGTTCTGCTTGTCTGCAACGAAAATAGTGGGGAGGAAAAACACACCCATATGTTCACATGGTGACGTAATAAATGAAAACAGGTGTATTGTTGGTGGAGTTCGAAGGATCCCCAGAGGTTTCACTGGTAATTTTCTTCCATCTACATGCTTTGTTTCTTATTTGATATATGTATGTTTTAACATGGCGTTTGTATTGACTTCTAATAATGTTTCCTAATGTGTGTATGCATTTTCAGGGTTTTCTTATGGGTTTCGAACCTTGATCTAGCTCAACCTTTACAGCTCTGGTGTGGAAATCATTAGGACCTCTTTTCTCTCAACCAAGGAGGTAGTTCCTTCTTCCCACGGTTCCCTAGGTAACATCTCCTACTCACTTTTCTTCTGCCATTCGATTTCAGGGTTTTAATTTTTTTCTATGGATTAGTGTGAAGGTGATTTTTTCTTCCCGTAGTTCCCCAGGTAACATCTCTTACTCACTTTTCCTTTTCCTTTGGCTTCCAAGGTTTTAATTTTTTTACTATGGATTAGGTGCAAGTAACTCTTTATTTTACTTACCGTATCAATTAGGTTTGTTGAGACGTGCCTTGGTTTAGATTGAAGTTGTTAGCTTCCAAACCTAGCAAATATTGTATCTATGTCATGCAGGTTCACATTCCTTTGTTTCTGCTCAAAAATTTTGGGTTTACTTATTGCATTGTGTCTATTTTACTAAGATGGTTTCCAACCATAGAAATTTCTTGTCCTAGGCTTGATAGTGGCGTGGCCCTTCTTCACCACAATTCCACAAGTGAGAAATTTCTTCCACATTTGGATTATTTGTTGTTCATGACTTAGAGATTCTTGGTTAACCCTACATACTTTAATTCAAATTTATCTCTGGGGTTGTTACAAGTTAGTTGCTCGAACCCTCACCCCGCACCCTCACTTTTCAAGTGAAACTCAAAGTACTTAGGTTATTTCCCCATCCAACCGTAGCACATTATGGCATAGGAATTGTATCTATGTTTTTGTTGACATTTGGCCATATTTGTTCGTGAAAGTTATTGCACCCAACATTATAGCCAGGTGCCTGTACAATTTTGGTTCCTTATGGAACCTTATGTGTTTAACTTAATGGTTTATAATTGGGCCCTATAATGGGGTATCCCTATGTTATCTATTTGGATAAGGTTTTCTTCTTAATATAAATGAAATATTTCTTGTTTTCCAACTATTGTTATTTACTCTTAATTATCTTATGATGTTATTCTTAATTAACTAACTACAATCAAGCAGATATGTTGTGTAGTTTAATAATATGATGAAAAACTGGGTTGAGTTTTATTCTCATTCGGCATAATAATTTGGTTTTGCAATTTTGAGATGGCGAAGCTCACGGCTAATTCGATGCTTATTAGGCATTGACGTTCTTACCATGGCTTGGGGGTTCTGTATTGGCCACTAACAATGCCAATACCTTTTTGGATAGATAAGATAATATAATATAATTATATTATGTCCAACTATTGGCCACAAAGTAGGTCAAAGGGACTGTTGAGTACAATGATGTCCATACAATGCGGGAGAACCAAACTGTCTCCTATAAAAGACACAATGCATGAAATGCCCTGGCGGAGAAGATCTAGGAGCTAACGGGTTTGAGGATCACACCCATGTCTCCTAACATCTGAGGTTGAATGAATAACACTGAAGAAAACTCAACAAAGTCTGTTGGCCCGATGAAAAGCTGGTCGAAAGTGAAAATTGTCCACTAATCGTTGCCTGGGGGAGTTCGCGCACTGTTGAGTTCTGGAGGACCTAGTCTGTCTCCCAAGAACGGATCTGAGACAGATCTGTCGTTGAGATCTCATGTGGCAAGGTGAGGTCCCACGAGTCCTCACTAATATAGAGTTTGGATAACTACTGGTATCAATCGGTCTCTTGGTGCCCCTGTCTGAAGGTAGTACCCTAAAGAATGTTGTGATCCTCTATGTGGGGTCTAGTCTGATGGGAGGTGAAGAATATGTGCTCGAAAACTGAGAGCCTCTTGCATATATAGAGCCAAACATATTTGATCGGGATACTTGAAGGTTGAAAAAGTCAGCGAGGGTTCGAGATACAACTTATGGCATATTTTGTGACCATGCCCTCCCCACTTTACCTTTGCCCTCTTTATTAGCCATGCAAACCACATGGGGTTTGTAGGACCATATAATAATTTCCAGCAGTTCTTTAAGTAAGGTCCTTGTTCTAGGATTTTTCTTTGTGAGATGTTGTTCTAGGATTTCTATTATGAAATTTCCCAACTTGTTAATTTTCTTTTTGGGTAATTAGCATATGTTATTTTTTTGGCTTTTAGATTTGGGGACATCTTATGGATTCAATTGTTTATATTCTAGGTAGTATTTAGTAAGTTACAAATGTACTAATCCTTTAGTGTTTTTGAGATCCGTAAAGAGAGAGCTAGCGCAACCTTGATAGACAACTAAAGGCGGCAAAGTTCAACTTTTTTGGTTTTGGCAGTCTCACCTTTTACACTTTTGCTTGATCAAGTGGCATTTCTCTATGTATCTTGAAATTGTCAATATTGGCTTCTAGTTGCCATTGAGTAGCAACTTGACTAAGCCATCGCTTACTTGGTTCACCAATGAAGTTTGTTTAAGTTTAGAATCATCAAAGGAAGTAAAATTTAGGCAACTAATGGAATAAGTTTTGTGATGGTCTGATGATCATCCTAAATGCGTGCGATATTATCTTACATCTCTTTCACATGGTGGTAGAAAATGGATAAAATTTCATTGATGATTTTTTGTTGTTGTGTTGAATATAAAGATTTCTTTCTTTGACCCCACTGTAAGTGTTAAATCAATTGGTGTTGAAAGTGCATTTTGGCTGAAAATTTTATTTGCCCTCTCTAGCCTATTTATATTGTCCGTTTGGCTAATCTGGAAGTGGGTTTTTGGGCTAATCAATTCCTTGATAACAATAAGTCCAACCTTTAAAAGAAGAATATTATTGTCATGCATAACTTTAACCATGTAATGGGTATGTTTTGACAATGATATTTTGAACACTACCTTCATTGTGAAGATGAAACTTAATGTTTTAGTTAAAGCTTGTATTTGAAGGTGAAAACTTGCAAACCTTTTCACCTTGAATTGTCAATATTTATATGGCTTATGTTTGAAGCATCTTACTGGTGATATTTTTTTAGAAGGTACTCTAAATTATGTTCAGTTATATTAAATGATTTTTCATTTGCAACACTATGTGAGCTTGTTGCAAATTGACACTGTAACCTCTTATTGTAGAGTAGATACAAACCTAAAAATTGTAGCTTGGTGGTGATCACCAGTATTGCAACAATAATGCGGCAACTCCTGGGATTCCTACTTTACTTTTACCAACCCGGTAGTCCGTAACAAACTTGGAAGCGACGGTGTTGTATGCACAAGTACTAGTTCTTACTACAGGCTGGCACTTGGTCAGCTGACGCAAGATCACTAGGAGCTCGAGCCAACTTCTATGGATTCTAGAAGAAGCATTATATGTGATGAAAGAAGTGAAAGCTTACTCTACAGAGGCTACTCTACTTGCAGAAAGAGAGAAGACTGAAATGTGAAGTAAACCTAGCAAACCCTAATTAACCAGCCAATCCTACTTTCGCTGAAAGAGAGATGAAAAACCATGAAATGAATGCCATTACCTACTTAGGAAGTAAAAAACATATACTCAAGTAATTTCTAGAAGGAAATGAGAAAAAAAACATATTTTTGGATTTTTATGGATTTTTAGGTGAAATTGTCATGCATGTAATTGATTTGTTTATGAATGTGGCAGTGATTAGGTGGTGATAGAGGGCGACTTTGGAGTTTGTAGAGGTGTAGGAAGGTGTGAAGGGGTCCTAGGAGGTCCCAGGTGGCCTTCTGGAGGCTTTCCCTGAATCGTACTTCAAAAATTCACCTACAGGAAAATCTACAGGAGGCTGTAGGGGATCTACAGGAGGTCTACATGAGGATGCTGAGAGCTGTTTTAGAGGGTTTTGAAGGTAGAAAAATAGGTGGAAAGGGTAGCTGATTGCTAGGAGGATGTGGTAAGGTGCCTAGGGTTTATCAAGAAGGATTAGGAAAGAGAAAGATGGTTGGACTTGTTCAAGGAAAGAAAGGAAAGTGCATGAAAAAAGTGCAAGAAATTAAGGCAGATTTGTGAGGGACTTTGGATGACCTGTGGAACATAGATCAAAGGGAGATAGTGATGGCTTATTGGCTGACTTATTGTGAGCTGAGATGCACTGCCAAAGAACTGAAAATCAAATGCTGAGATTAGGCAAGCAAAGAAACTAGCTACACCAAAAAATAGAATTGTGCATCAAGCTAATCTAAATTCTGATCTAGAAAAAAAATGTTGAACAATGTTATATGGAAAGAAAGCATGGAAGGAAATTCATTGTAAAGGCAGAAATGAGCATGGTGAAATGGATCTACCACAAAGCATTAACCTTCTAACAAACTGCAACACTAGAAATCCTATGGAAAAGACAAATCTATGTTTTTTGTGGCAGCGAGAGGGTCTTGGCCTCAGTTCATGGTCCCAAAGGGGAGAAAGGAGGCCAAGGCTCTGTTGATGGCCTTTTTGTATCTTTTTTTATCACCATTCAACCTGCTACAGCAAACTGAAATGGAAACAATCTTTTAAATCACCATAAGTAACATATCCTTAACCAAGAAAGAGATCTATCTAATAGCAATGAATTCATAAACTGAAACAAAACATATAAATACAAAACAAGAGGTGCTTGGCTAATTGGATTGGGCCCTAACCCAAGAGCTTCAGCGCTTTGAGGTGACTCAGTGCTAGCTCAAAAACAATCTTATCTTCATTATCAAAATAACAATAAGATTACATGAAACTGTCCACAAAAGTAAGCTCGAAGTTGAGCAGAGCAAAACTGCAACAAAAGTTTGAAAATTTGACCAATATTCAACAACCTAATGAGGCCCTAGGCCTCTCTACTTATACAATTGTAGCTCCCAATAGCTCCATTAAAATCAGGGAGGCTTGGCTCCCAAAACTTGAGATAGACAACAGTTATCCTCCACTTGCTCGGCTGCCTCCTTGGTGCATTGATGTGGCTGCTTGTGCTCTGAGCTTTCTGAAGGAGAATTCGAAGTAGGGAGTCATAAATGAGGGGGACACCCTCCTATAAATCCTCTCCCTTGTTTTCTTCGAATATTTGCTACCAAATGTTCATTAAATCTTTAACTTTGTCTCCAAAATTGACCAAAAATCTGCATTAAGCACACATTAGACTTCAAGGCATAATGACCAACCCAACTCACTCTATTAGCATAAATATAATAAAAAACATGCAATAAACTAATGAGAATGGTGGATTAAGCTAAGTTAGGAGGCAAAATGAGCCCATATAGTTACGCATTTATGGGGCTCATCATCACCCCCGTACTGAATGTGTTGCTCATCCTTTGAGAAACTAGTCCATCTCCTCATCTTTGATGGCCCTGATGGCCTCCCTGACATCCCATGCTTCTGATGTGAGGTCCTCTTCTTTGTCGTGGAATCCTGCCTTTCTATCCACTTCTTCCCACTGCTGTTGTTCTTCTTCCTCTTTTCTGCCCTCTAGCAGTCCTAGCAGTAGTGGGGGACTTAGTTTGAGGCCAATCCAATTGAACTTCAAACTCTGCATAGAGTGCTTGTACAGTGGCACTCTCCTTAATGCTTCTTTCATCCTTGTTGGGGAGTGATACTCCCTTATTTGCAAGTTGTGTGGCAGTGTATTCCACCTCCTCACACAAGCATGAATACAGTCATCTCCAAGTAATCTTTCCATGTCCTCAAAATGTGCAATGGTATGAGCCTGATCATTGATATACTTAGGGGCACTTTGAGGATTATTTGCAAGCAGCTGGTGTGTACTGATGAGAGCCATGGGGTCTGATGGCTCAGCTCTGATCATTAGGGATTCATTTTGCTCTTTTGCCATCAACTTTTTTATTTTTGTTGCCCTTTTCTCCTCATGATTCATCCATGAGGCCATGGCCATTAGCTGCAGGTCCCCTAACCTAGTGTTGGGATCCCATAGGTTCATATCAGTGAGGGCCATGTTATGCAAATAGAACTCTGCTATCTTTGCCTTGTCTTCTGCTGAACTTTGGTCACATAGGTCCATGAACTGTTTGTAATCCTGAAAAGGCATTGTGCCTCTCTCTGCCAATGTCTTGATCTGAAACTGTAGCCACTGGTCTTTGAGGTATACTCCATATGATTTTGCCGGTGTTCTGCATTGTAGTGCCTCCATAAACTAGCTAGCCATGCATGCCAATTGTGTTTCCTTTTCTTGCAGTTGTCTTCTTAGCTGCTCATTTTTTGTTTCCAAGTGAGTCCTTTTGATTGTCTCTCTATGTCTTACAGCACTTAATTCCCTTCCCATCTCTCTAAGTTGGTTCTCCATGTGGCCAATATCCTCTACCCCCTTGGATTTGGTGATTTGCATCCATCTATGGCTCCTTATTCTTTCTTTCTCTAGCTCAAAGAAAAGTGGGACTGCAAATTTCTGTGGAATGATTTCCCCCCCTCATGAAGATTGTAGTAAGAGCCCAAACTAGGTTGGGGGTCAGTTTCTTGGGTCTCTGTTGCTTCCTCCTTCTCCTTTGGTTGTTCTTCTACCTTTTTCTCAAGTTTTTTGGTCTCATGTAGCTTAGTCAGGGTCTCCTGTAGAACAGTCTATGCCTCCTGTAGAGCTGCTTTTGAGTCCTGTAGTTGCACTCTTTCCTTCCAGGTGGAAGATCTGGAACTTGCTCTTTCATATGTGATGGGGGTTTTAGAGAGAGATTCTTCCCCTTTGATAGTGGGTGAATCTTCAATTACAATAGGCACTGTTGAAGATGGTTGTGGTTTTCCTGTTTTTATCCTTATGCTTTTCTGAGCCCTGAAGTACATTGATGTTCGCCTCTTCCTCTTTTATTTGGGTTTAACTCGGGTGCTGAGTGCAGCAAGAACAATTTTTGCCTCTCTTTCTAGGGTCTCAGGAGACACTTCTGTCTTTTCTGCCCCTTTTTCCTCTCCTTTTGTCTCTGTTTCAATCTCTGTTGGTTTTGTTTCCTCTTGCTCTGTTTTGGTTTCTTCCTCCTCTGGTTTAGTTTCCTCCTTCTCTGTTTTGGTGTCTTCCTCCTATGTTTGTTCCTTAGTTTCCTCCCCTTCTTCCCCTTGTTTCTCTTCCCCCTCACTCTCAGAAGTAATGTGATCGTATGTGAGGGCCTTTATATCATCTCCTATTGTCATGTTTCTGAAGATTTCCCATGCTATGGGAATTGTGAAGGTGTGGAGGGCTTCTTCCACTAATTGTTTAATTAATCCATGGTGAGCCAATTGATCTGGACCTCCTGACTTAAACTTATTTCTGAAGTCTATGAGGGACTGCAGGAGAAAATAAGGGATGCTGAGTTTTTGTGGTGTGGGAGTGTCCATGCCATACCTCAGCTCATGGAGAAGTCTAAAATGGTGGCCATAAACTATGTTATACCTCCCTTCACAGGAAATGTACTTGATGATTTGGTAACTGACCTCATCCCAAAGGTAAGGTATGCTCGTTATTCTAATGCCATTTTTGTCTTCTATAGGATGCTCATTTGGTTGGAAGAAGGTTTTCTTGGCAACTTGTCCCATTGGCTTTTCATTTTGCTCCAAGGTAATCCAAGGGGAAGGCTGGTAACTCTACTGATAAATTCTGGGGTGATTTCCATGGTGAGACCTCTGAAAGTAACAATGGCATGGGTCTTTGAGCAAGGTACTAAAGCAGGGGCAAATTCCTTAGCCACTTCTTCATCAAACCCTCGAAATTTTTCAAAAAATGCATCCAATTTGCTCTAGTGAAAATGGCTACCACCTCAGGATGTTCATGGAGCCTGACTGAATTTGTGGGTTCCTTCCTCATGAATCCCCCTGTCATTTTGCTTATACCCTTTTGGAACACCCCAGGTAGAGATGGAGACAAATTTTTTTGAAGAAACAGGAAACGGAGAAAAATTGTGTGTGTGTGTGTTTTTTTAAGAAAACATGCAGAATTGTTTTTATGGAATTCCTCTCCTTCTACAGGCTTAATCTCTCTTTAAAATTGTATCATTTCTTGCAAATATTAATATTCAAGGTGGGTCTGTACAGAACCTACCTCTTCAAGCCAGAATTTGAGCAAAAACCCCGTGTTTCCTTCTGAAAAACTGCTTACTGCCCCTCCTATAGAACTGGTTGTAGGTGCTCCTATAGAACCTGTTACTGCTTTTGTAGAACATCGATAGCAGAAAGATGGTTTAAAACGATAGAGAATGATGATTTCAAGGTTATGAAGGTGGTACAGAGCTTGCTGCAGCTAAGTGGACAAGGATGAAATGGAAGAAAAGGTGGTGAAGGAGTTTCGAGGAGGAATACTTATGTCTTCTTTGAGATATTTCCGGTGATGGGGTGAGCTGGAAAAGAGGTATGTTGCCAGATTCGGACCGTTGGCCCCCACTGCTCTATCATCATGGCTCTTCATGACTCTTTCCCGCAATCACTTCCCATCATCGCATCGGGGTTCATCGGAGTTTTTATAACCTCCACTACCTGTCCTTTGGATGTTCTGTGAGTTGACTAGGCACACATGTGGTGGCATCTTCGGATGAGCATAGTTAACTAGGTGAGGGTGGCCAATTAACTGGCCACCTTTTCTCGTTCAACCCTAACCATCTCATTTGCTTATGCATATTTTTGAATGACGCAGATGCAACAGAGGAGAGGGTTAGACACTTACCTGCAAGTTGGATGTTCGTGCTGTGGTGCATCTTGGTTCCTTTACTATTGCATGCTCGTATTCTAGTCGCTGCATGCCTGTATCTCCTCTGTTGTATGCTTTATGCTCCCTGATGTGGGGCTTGTTTGCTTTGTGCAGGTATCCTCTGGTTGGATCTGATTTCAAGTGTCCCCTTCAATCCTATGGTTGCACCTATTTTGTTGTTGTGGCTTGATTATAAGGGGATCAGCTGCTACAGGAACTCCTGCAGCTGCTTATTCCTTTGAAATTTTTAGTTGATTCTTGTGTTGGGAGCTGTGAGGATGCTACCAGATATGTTGATGGTGATGGAGAGGTATTTGGTAAGCTGCAGGTGAGATTTGGAGGTGTTGTTCCTTTTATTTTTTCTTCTAAAAACTTGTTTCTGTGTGTGTGTGTTTTTTTTTAGCAAGAAGGAAAGAAATCAATGATGGTGAGGTGGTGTAGGTGTGGAATGGATGGCCAAGAGGGTGGATAGCTATAGGAGGACCTACATTCTCTTCATGAAATGTCCCAGCTCCTCAAACTATTTTTTAAAACCCATTTCGAGCTCTCTGTGATTTCTACAGGAGCCTGTTGTAGAACACACAGGGCCTCCTGTAGGATACACAATGTTCGGAAAAAAACACAAAGTGAGGTGGAAGAAAGGTCAGAAATGATGGAGAAGAGTGTCGAGGAGGTGAAATAGGCTTTGTGACATCTTCTCTTGCTTCCTGTGGTCCCCCTGTAACCTGCAATGCATTTTAAAAGTCAATTTTCTCTTCCTTCTTTTCTCTATTTTTTTTTTTTTGAAAGACAACTAGGGCGCCCCAAGGAGGTTTTCACTCTAAAGGCCTACCTTAGGTGCCTCCAAGGGAGGTTTTCACCCAGGGATCTTATTCTCTCTCTTTTTTTTCATCACTGGGCAGCCTCAAAAGAGGTTTTCAACCCAATGATGGGACTCAAGTGCCTCATGGAGGTTTTCACTTGAGTCCTTATTATTTTTCTTTTTTCTGCTTCTTCAGTGAGTAGGTGGAGCAGAGGTTGAGACCTGCTCCACTACCAACACTGTCTTATTCAGATATTCAATGAACTCTTTCTTGGAGAGGGGCTTCTTGTAAATTTTCAACCGATTTCCATTGATAAGCATGGGGATGGCTTCCTCATCAATGGTTCTGATCAGAACTAAACCATTGTCATTGCATTTTTCCACAGTGTAGGGTCCTAGCCATCTTGTCCTTAGCTTGCCTTTGAAGTCTTTATATCTTGAGTCATAGAGAAGTTCCCAATCTCCCTCTTAGAATTGCTTCTCCTTGATATTTTTATCATGCCATATTTTCCTTTGAAGCTGGACTACCTCTGTGTGGAGAAGGCCCTGCAATCTTTGTTCATCCAATCCACTGAGCTGGAGTAGCCTTTCCCTCTGTGCATGGCTGAGGTCTAGGTCCAGCTGAGCTTCCATCCTTAGTGTATTGTATTCAAATTATATTGACAGAAAAGCCTTCTTCCCATAGACCAATTCATAGGGTGTGAACCCTGTCATGGTCTTCCATGTTGTGTTGTAGGCCCAGGTGGCCTCAACTAGTCTATCTGCCCAATCTTTTCTGCTGCTGCTCACTACCTTGGTCAGAATTCCTTCCAAAGCTCTGGTAGTGACTTCCACCTATCCATTGGCTTGTGGATGGTAAGGGGTGGAAGTCCTGTGTTTGATTTTATGATGTGTGAGCAGGTATTCAATCAAATTGGAAGTGAACTGACTGCCTTGATCTGTGACCAGTTCTCTTGGATACCCGAACTTATAGAATATGTTTTCTCTTAAAAACTCAGCTACTTTTTCCTTTGTCGCTGCCTTGATTGCTTTGGTCTTTGCCCATTTTGTCAGATAATTGGTGCACACAATGATGTTTTGAAGGAGGGTTGATAGGACCCACAAAGTCCATGCCCCACTTCTCAAATGGCTCAAAGGTCACTTGAGTTTACATGGTCATCTCATCCTTTGGAGTAGGTTTCCCATCCTTTGGCACCGATCACATTGGTTGGTATATCTCTTCACATCTTGATGAAGAGTGGGCCAATAGTAGCCTGCTTGCAAGATTTTGAAGGCAACCCTCTTTGCTGCAAAATGGCCTCCACAAGGCCCATCATGGCATGTTAGAAGAATGTCAAAAACTTCCTCCTCCCTGACACATCTTCTCAAAATCTGATCTGGGCCAAGTTTGAAGAGATTGCCCCCAATCCAAGTGAAAGGGGCACTTTTCCTCTTGATCTTGCTCTTCTCTTTTGAGGACAGGTGTGGTGGGAACTGTGCTGAAACCAAGTAATTTGCTATATCAGCAAACCATGGAGAGAGTACTGAGATAGCAAATAGGTGTTCATCCGGCATTTGATCATCCACCATTCCTTCTTCACCTGCAGGCAAATTGACTCTAGACAAAAAGTCAGCAACAACATTTTCTTTACCAGGCCTATCAACAGTGGTTAAATCAAACTGCTGCAGTAAAAGCAATCATCTAATAATGCGAGCATTTACATCTGGTTTATTCATTAAATACCTAATTGCAGCATGATCAGTGTGCATAAAGGTTTGATAGCCTGTGATGTAATGTCTGAATTTATTTAAGGAATGCACTACAACTAGGAGTTTCTTCTCGGTTACTGTGTAGTTTAACTCTGCCTTTAACAAGTTTTTACTTATAAAGTATATGGCATAAGGTAACTTTTTATCAATTTGTCCCAAGGCTGATCCTATTGCTTTGTTCGAGGCATCTGTGTGAATGTGGAAAGGTAGGGCCCAGTTTGGGCCTCTCAAAATTGGGGCAGTCACGAGTTTGCTTTTCAAGGTATCTAGGGCTTCTTGACAGTTTTCAATCCATATGAACTCGACATCTTTTCCCAAAAGACCAAACAATGGAGAGGCTAACTTACTGAAATCTGTAATGAATCTTTTGTAATATCCCACTAAACCTAGGAAACTTTGGACATCTCTCACCTTTTGAGGAGGTGGGACCCTTTGGATGATGTTAATTTTGTTGGGGTCCACCTGCAATCCTTGTTGAGAGATTGCATGACCTAGCACGGTCCCTTCAGTCATAAAAAATTCACATTTTTCCATACTAAGGGACAGGTTCATTTCAATACACTTGTCCAAAACTTTTCCTAGGTTAGATAAAGCTTCCTGAAAGTTAGAACCATAAGGAGTAAAATCATCCATATATATTTCCACTACATCATGAACCAGTTCAGAAAATATACTCAATACTGCTCTCTGGAAAGTGGTCGGAGCGTTGCACAAACCAAAAGGAAGGACCTAGTATGCAAAGGTACCCCAAGGACAAGTGAAAGTGGTCTTATCTTGGTCTTTCGGGCTGATTTGAATCTGATTGTACCCACTAAACCCATCTAGGAAGGAAAAAAGCTTTTTCCTCACCAAACCATCTAACACTTGATTTATGAAAGGCAAAGGAAAATGGTCCTTTTTAGTGTCCTTGTTCAGTTCCTGATAATCGACACAGATTCTCCACTTACCATTTTTCTTTGGCACTAGCACCAAAGGAGAGACCCATTCACTGTCAGAGATGGGGTAGATGAATCCTACATCAAGTGATTTTTGCAATTCTTCCTTAACAATGTCTTTAAGAGCTGGATTCATCCTCCTTTGAGGCTGTCTAACCGATTTGTAATCTTCCTTAATGTATATGTGATGAGTACAAATTGTGGGGTGCACTTCCTTTAACTCCTTATAACTCCAAGTGAAGGCATCTAAATGTTTTTTCAATAAGCTGCACAGTTCCTTCTCCTGGGAAGTGGATAGGGATGAGTTGATTTTCAAGGTTCTTTCTAGGCCAAACTCTATATTCTTAACATAGAGAGAGGTCGGGTCGGCCACACAGAGAACAGTAAAGGGATTATCTTGGGTTTCTTTCACTAAATCTTCTAACGGAAAAACACTGGGGGGTGGATTCTGAATTAAATTTTCAATGATATCATCCTCATTTTGTGGCTTCCCCCCCATGACAATTTCTACTGCACACAATGCTACAAAACAGACTTCATCCTCACCCTCCTCTTCCAACTAGAGAGGTAGATCATGTTCTAGCAAGGGTTGGGCAGGAGGGTGTAGGATTAGTTGCTTGGACATATGCTCGTTCTTGATGGTCATGTTCCCAGCGCGACAACTGAGGTAAGCATCAACAGTGGCCAACCAGAGTCTTCCTAAGATGAGAGGATACCAAGTGAGCTTTGCCTTTGGCTGGAGAACTAAGAAATCAGCAGGGTACTCCCAAGAATCAATGGAAACCATCACATCCTCCACAATCCCTTCAAGGGTCACGGTGGAGCAGTCTGCTAGCTGCAGTACTGTCGTGGTCTTTCTCAAGGAGCCCTAGAGGTTAAGTTTGAGCATGGTGTCCTTTGTCATCACATTAATGGCAGCTCCCAGATCAATCAAGGTATGTGGGATCATGGTGCCATTGATGTGGACATGAACTATTGGGCTTCCAGTGTCTAGATATTTCAGACAGATTACCTGCCCCAACAGTAGGTCGGACAGTTGTCCTATGACATTGATGGTTGGGGCATCTCTCTTGTGCCTGCCTGGATGCCTGAAGCACTTCTCTTTGATCATCTTATTGTATATAGGCACATCCTTTATGGCTTGGAGAAGTGGTATCTTTACACATAACTGTTTCAATTCTCCCAAAAGTTCAATTTCTTCTGGGGTGGGTTGTGTTGCCCCAGATAATCTCTCAAGAAAGGGTGGAATTGCTTTCGGTTCACTTTCCCCTTTATCTTCCTCAACCTCTTGAGGGGGAGGCTAGCTATCTGGGAGAACCTTCCCAGATCAGAGGATAATCTCTTGAATCTCCACAACATAAGTTGGGCACGATGGTTCCCCACTATATACTTGTTGGGCCTGTCTGTTGTTCAGGTTTAGGTTTGATTGAGCAGACATTTGGGGTTGCCTTGGTGGAGCAGGAGGCAATGGTTGTGGTTGAGCAGGTGGTGGAGGCAAAAGAGCGGGAGGAGAGTTGTATTGGGGCCTCCACCCCTGTTGAGATGCATTCCATTGAGGTTGTGGCTGAGCATAGGATTGAAATGCATGAGCAGCTGGTTGGGCATGATATTGAGATGGATATGACCAAGGAGGAGGTGTGGACCGGGAAGGATGAGCAGGAGGGCTCCAAGAAGGTATGGAAGTGGCTTGGTTGGGGTTGTAGTATGCCTGAGATGTCCCTTACATCCCCTGCTGGTATGTTCTAGGTCCTTGCGGTCTCCTTTGGTTCATGAAATAGAGTGGTTCAGTGGCTCTTTTGGGCCCTTGGTATACAGCATTAAGTCTGGGCAAGGAAGGGCACTTATCTATAGAATGATCTTCTTCACAGACTGAACAAACCTCTATAGAGTTCAATGGACATTCATTCTTAGGATGCCTTCTGGTGCACCTAGGACAAAAAATGGCCAAATCCCTCTCTGCTTCCTCTTGTTTCCTTTTGATATGCAAGGTATCCATTTGCATGGCAAGAGTATGCAGCATCTCACTCTTGAAGTCTTCCATCACGTTTCCAAGTTCACCTTTGAGGGATGAATTGGATGAGAAGGTACTGGCTATGGGTTGCCTCCCCCTACCTCTCTTTCTGGCTGCCCTAGAATGGTTTCTAAAAATAGTCTTTATGTCTTCATAAGGTAGTTGGTAGATGTCTCCTCTAGCCATTAGATGGAGGGTGTCTAGAAGGTCTTTCGGAATTCCCCTGATCAGGACCAACTTTAGAGATTCGGGGTCAAGTGTGCACCTGGCCCTTTTATAACTGAGTTGGAACCTCTCTTCATAATCTTCCAATGATTCATCACTTCCCATGGTCATTCAGAAGATTTCTTCCTTGGTGTCTTTTGAGCTATAGTAGTCTCGATATTTGTTATTAAAGGCTTGTTGCATCTAGGCCCAAGTTGTGATGCTATTGCCAGGTAATCCCATGAACCAGTGCAATGCTGCATCCTTGAGGGTAGAAGGAAATAGTTTCAACTTTTGCTCATCTTCTGCATAGTCATAGGTTTGACAGATAACAACAAACTCAAACAAAAAGGTGCCAAGATCTTCTATAGTCAATCCATGAAAGTGAGGTAGGGTTGAAGGGATTATGTTCTTCATTTTAGTGTCCCCATTGGTCTCTCGGATGGGAAAGGTACCCTCTACTCTTTCTCCATTCCCCTTAGCATTTATGTATTCAGCCATTGTCTCAGGAGGGATGTTTTCTTCTTCCTATTCCCCTATAGGTTCTTCAAATATCTCTGGTTGTTCACCTAAAGGTTCTTCTTAATCACTGCCACCGAAGAAGAGAAGGGTGGCTATGTGATGTGGTGGGGGTGTTGGGCAAGAATTTTCCTGAATTATCTTTGTTCCTACAAGGCATGAAAGGAAATCTCTTTTTGGGTGGTTTTTTTTTTCTTGTACCTACAAAACTGAAATTGATTGAATAAACAAATTGCAACTAACTGAAATGAACTTGCGGAAATGGAAATTGTAGAATTGAAATGAAAGCAAGGAAATGACTAATCTACTTTTGCTGGAATGGAAATTGCATAATTGAAATGGAAGCAAGGGAATGACTAATCTAATTTTGCTTATATGGAAATTGCAGAATTGAAATGAAAGCAAGGAAATGCAGAAATTGAAAGAAACAACTACTCTACTTTTACTGAAATAAACTACTTAATATAATGTTGCAGAAGGAAATAGAAGAAAAGAAGTAATCATAAAATACTCTGACGCTTCCCCGGCAACAATGCCAAAAGATGGTGAGCACCAGTATTGCAACAATAATGCGGCAACTCCTGGGCTTCCTACTTTACTTTTATCAACCCGTTAGTTCGTAACAAACTTGGAAGCGACAGTGTTGTATGCACAAGTACTAGTTCTTACTGCAAGCTGTCACTTGGTCAACTGACGCACGATCACTAGGAGATCGAGCCAACTTCTATGGATTCCAGAAGAAGCGTTATATGTGATGAAAGAAGGGAAAGCTTACTCTATAGAGGCTACTCTACTTGCAGAAAGAGAAAGAAGACTGAAATGTGAAAACCTAACAACCTAATTAACCAACTAATCCTACTTTTGCAGAAAGAGAGATGCAAAACCATGAAATGAATGCCATTACCTACTTAGGAAGTAAATTAAATCTACTCAAGCGATTTCTATAAGGAAATGGGAAAAAAACATATTTTTTGGCTTTTTATGTATTTTTAGGTGAAATTGTCATGCATGTAATTGGTTTGTTTATGAATGTGGAAGCGATTAGGTGGCAATGGAGGGAAAATTTGGAGTTTGTAGAGGTGTAGGAAGGTGTGGAGGGGTCCTAGGAGGTCCCAGGTGGCCTTCTGGAGGCTTTCCCTGCAATCGGACTTCAAAAAGTCACCTACAGGAAAATCTACAGGAGGCTGCAGGAATCTATAGGAGGTCTACAGGAGGATGCTGAGAGCTGTTTTAGAGGGTTTTGAAGGTAGGAAGATGGGTGGAAAGGGTAGCTGATGGCTAGGAGGATGTGGTAAGGTGTCTAGGGTTTATCAAGAAGGATTAGGAAAGAGAAAGATGGTTGGACTTGTTCAAGGAAAGAAAGGAAAGTGCAAGAAATTAAGGCAAATTTGTGAGGGACTTTGGATGACCTGTGGAACATAGATCAAAGGGAGATGGTGATGGCTGATTGGATGAATTATTGTGAGCTGAGATGTACTGCCAGAGAACTAAAAATAAAATGCTGAGATTAAGCAAGCAAAGAAACTAGCTACACCAAAAAACAGAACTGTGCATCAAGCTAATCTAAATTCTGATCTAGAAAATAAATGTTGAACAATGCTACATGGAAAGAAAGCATGGAAGGAAATTCATTGTAAAGGCAGAAATGAGCATGGTGAAATGGATATACAACAAAGTATTAACCTTCTAACAAACTGCAACACTAGAAATCCTATGGAAAAGACAAATCTGTGTTTTTTGTGGCAGCGAGAGGGTCTTGGCCTCAGTTCATGGTCCCAAAGGGGAGAAAGGAGGTCAAGGCTCTGTTGATGGCCTTTTTGTATCTTCTTCTATCACTGTTCAATCTGCTACAGCAAAATGAAATGGAAACAACCTTTTAAATCACCAAAAGTAACCTATCCTTAACCAAGAAGAGATCTATCTAACAACATTCAATTCATAAACTGAAACAAAACATATAAATACAAAACAAGAGGTGATTGGCTGCTTGGATTGTGCCCTAACCCAAGAGCTTTAGCCCTCTGAGGTGACTCGGTGCTAGCTCAAAAACAATCTCATCTTCATTATCAAAATAACAGTAAGATTACATGAAACTGTCCACAAAAGTAAGCTCGAAGTTGAGCAAAGCAAAACTGCAACAAAAGTTCGAAAAATTGACCAATATTCAACAACCTAATGAGGCCCTAGGCCTCTCTACTTATAAAAATGGAGCTCCCAACAGCTCCCTTAAAATCAGGGAGCTTGGCTCCCAAAACTTGAGATAAACAACAATTATCCTCCACTTGCCCGACTGCCTCCTTGGTGCATTGATGTGGTTGCTTGTGCTTTGAGCTTTCTGAAGGATAATTCGAAGTAGGGAGTCATAAATGAGGGGGTGCACCCTCTTATAAATCCTCTCCCTTGTCTTCTTCGAATATTTGCTGCCAAATGTTCATTAAATCTTTGACTTTGTCTCCAAAATTGACCAAAAATCCGCATTAAGCACACATTAAACTTCAAGGCATAATGACCAACCCAACTCACTCTATTAACATAAATATAATAAAAAACAAGCAATAAACTAATGAGAATGGTGGATTAAGCTAAGTTAGGAGGCAAAATGAGCCTATATAATTACCCATTTATGGGGCTCATCACTTGGGAAAAGAAATTTTTACTGGGATCAAAGATGTGTGTATATCCTAATATTAAACCATCTATTCGAGGATAGAAAAGCAATAGTGCATGAGGAGAAAAGAACAAGGTTCCTTCTACATTATTTCCTGGCCTTCCTAACAATTGAGCCATAGCTTGTTTAATTAATGTTCCATTCATTGGAGTTGTATATGAGGGGAGAGGGTTTTTGAAAGGCCTTAGCCCTCATCGTCAAGTCATGAGTGAAATGTATGTTCCTACAACTAATCATTGGTTCCCAGTTTATGAGGGCATGGTTGCAGGCTCGTGCAATCCTAGTGTCTCTCTTAATGGCTAACTATATGCATTAGACTACAAAGATGGGTGTAAGATGAGAGTCTATGATGGTGTATTGATCCTTGGAACAAATATGTGGACAACAAGCTACACTTGGGTAACTCCCTTGCATTGGAGGCAGCAACGTTGCTCCCCTTAAATGGGAAGCTTTGTATAATTTGAAATAATATGAGTATCACAATGGTTGATGTGGAAAAAGAGGTTTGCATGTGTAAAAGTATACAAGTAAACCACAACCTTCTAAGTGTTACACTTATGCATTTGGATTGATCACAACAACGTTACAGTTGGAGATGAACTTTTACATCAGTGGGCGTTTCGTTCAAAACATTTTTGCAAAAGGTGGAGGCAAAAGAGGTGGGAAATAAATGGTTTGACAAGATGAGGATTTGCACTTATCCATTAAGAATATTTGTGGTTATAACAAAGCTTCATGCATTGATCAACTTGTTTTCTATTGTTCTCTGTGCCTTTACATGTCTAGTGAAAATCCTTGTACTTTTCAAATGAAAAAATTTAACCATGGAAAAAGAAAAGATTAGTGATTAACAAGCGATTATGATTCTTTAAATTGGCTAAAGATCACCTTGTACAGGCCAAGAGACAAAAAAGTGTCTCAAAGATAGAGAACGGTGGACAAATAATCAAATTAGTTGAATTTGTACCATTGCAGATCAACAACAATAAGTTATTTTTATTTCAAATATTTATAGAAATTGTACACATGTAACTTTGTTAGAGGTTATGTTAAATAAACCATTTTTCATATAAAGAGATTGAAGATTTATAAATACTTGCATTAGTCTATGCATGTGTATGGGTGTCTTAGTTTCGAGTTGGGACTTGTGTGCTTGGAGAACTTCATATTTCATGGACTTGAGTATTCAGGAAGTGATATCCCATTTTCTGATGGCATTGCTTAGATGTTTGTTGATCATACATTTTGTTATATATTTATTATTTGTTATTTTTATTGATGCAAAATGATGCTTTCCTTTTTACTAAATATAATGACACCTAACTATGTTATTCTCATTGCTTAGTAAAATCCATTAACAATGAACATAGTTCAAAAGGAGGAAGATGCACTCATGGAATGGATGGACTATAGCTAAGGAGTAGTCTTGAATAGTATGAATACTAGATGAAAACTTCGATCAAGGAGAAGACATTTGTTGTTTGCTATAAGAGATTCAAGAATAATATTTCGCTGCCATAAGAAGTTCACTAGATCCAAGTATTATTGACTGTAAGTAGTAGAGGAATAGGTAATAATCCTTGTATGCAGGGTTCCATATTTCACAAGTAATTTTTTTTTTTTTGTGAGGGCCAAGTTCATAATTTTCTATAGTTTTGTAGTCACTTAGTTTGAATCTTTGAAATAAAGATAATGAGGATTTGGGATGAAATCCTTTTTGATTGCCCACATGAGAGTGCAAAAACATTTTGCCATCTACTCTTCTTTGTACAATGAGTTGAAAAGGGAAGGGATAGTCAGTGGTTGAGTTTGATTATTACAATGCCTATATTAGAATATCATAGTTTATCATCTCCAAGCCTTTTGGATAATAATGAAGAAAAACATTACTATTATATCACTAGTTTATTGCAAAAGAACAATTGGGACAATAATATAGTTAGTTCTGCTAAGAACAAAAATACATAATTATATAGGTACAATCAACTATGGAGGTCATTATGGATACAATCTCCAAAAGCAGGGAGGTCATATATATATCCCTACTTTTGGAGTTTGTATCCATAATGACCTCCATATATGTATGTATATATGTCCCTTCAAGCCCTTGAAGTTTTAAACTAGATAGATTGGTCCCAAGAATATTATGGTTGTATCAGATATTAAGTACTAAATTGTTCATGGTCAGGCCACAGGGTTATAACCATTTATACAGGTCCATCAAAATTTTAAGAATTGATCATCAGATTTAAACATTTGAAATATTGAGAACATCACATTTTTCTCTAGGTAATAAGCTTATCTGGATCCTAAAGGACCACTAGCTCTATGGCTAGTTTGTGAGTTCATGTGCTATCTAGTAGAGCTTTCCACACAATTTTAGAGATGGTGTTGAATGTTCTTAGTGAGCGTGTTCCATCATCACTGGAGATTTTGGCCTCGATGTTTGTTACATCCCCCCAACTCTCTTAGATATTTGAACTTCCAATACCTTGGTCCAAATTGAAATGGTTTCATCTATTATTAATATTCAGGTTGTCATCTGTTATGTTGTCCTCTAGGTCTATGATTTTTTCATTTGCGAATTTTGTATCATTATCCTTTATGAGCTTCAGTAGAATTTCCCATTTAAACTCAATGCCCTTAAAAACCTTAACTTCATGATGTCACTCCTCTTTGTTCAAATCCATTCATTGTATATCCCCTACATTCTCTGATTGTTTTCTCCACCCTTTATAACATGAGGTCACCTCACATGATACAGTCTCTTCCTGGTAGTTGTATCATGGAAGTGATGCCACCATGGCTTGTTGAGCTAACAAGTTTTAAGGAATTGTGGCTCGATGGATGTGAGATATTGCAATGTTTTCCAGATTTAGTTACAACCATGGCTCATTTAATAGAGTTGAACATATCAAATTGTGGAATGAAATACTTTCCTCCAATTGTCATGAAGATGAACAATCTAGAAATTTTAAGAATATTGAATTGTCCATTACAGAAATTGTCATTAAAAATGTTGAAAGAGAAAGAGAAATGTTGTTGCTAGCACAATTGAAAGGGAAAAGAGTGTTGAATGAAGTGGATTGTTCCATTGACAAAGACATGCTACGTCTCTAGGAGTTACAACTTTATCACGTAGAAATATCAGAGACATTTTTTCCTTAGGGTGTTTTCCCTAACCATGAGAAACTCACTCTCATGGCTTGTAATAATTTGGTGGAGATTGGAAGATGGCCAACGACTCTAGAAGTAAGTTATTGCCATGAAAATAGGGGATTTTGGTGTCGCGGAATTGAGGTATATTGGATTAGGTGTTTTTGTCATTTTTGTGTGGAAAATGTCATTAAAAGATGACGATGATGCCAAAAATTAGGTGCAAAGAGATATATAGATGTTGATTGATGTATATGTTCATATTTAGCTTAATAAAATTGGGCAATATGATTTGGATTCCTTGTGGTTCTCATGGCAATATTTTATTTTTAGCAATTCATTTATTATTTTTGTATTCATCTCATATCATTATAAAATGTTTGAATGTATGTATAATTAGGGCACAATATATTTTAGTCATGGATTGTTAAAAATTGACACTGCATTACATTTAACAAAAATATATGTCTAGTTTCATGTCTATTATGCATGGTAACTCAAATTTTTAACTATATATTTGGGATCTGGCCCATTGGTAAGAATCAAGGCATAATCTACGCAACTCAGTTTTTATAATATTGCATTTGGCACCTAAACCCATTGGTAAGAGTCAAGACATGATCTGAGCTTGAAATCAGACTTGTAGGAAGTTGAGCTACATAAGCCACCTACAGTGAAACATAGAATTTGGTAGATACTTTAAATTATGATTAAGCTGCTCTAAGTTGGACCCTTGGGGTCACCTCTAGAGCAAGAGTTAAACTTAGAAGGTAGATATGATCATGAGTTGAATACAATAATTCTCGCTCATCTGTTGAAATCTCATGTTGAAATACGTAGGTTCCAAGTGTCCACTCTCTAAGGGAGCTAATGCATTTTTATTTTGCAACATGCCACATGATTCTTTTACCTACATTGATCATCGCTAGTGCCCATTGAAACATTGTACATACTCCAAAATAAAAAGTGTGTTATTGAGACATACTATATACCTATTTTATCTCCTTCAACGATTAGAAATTTTGTTGTATGATAGGTTTGTTGTATGAGAGTGGGTTCCAAGTGCCCACTCTCTAAGGGATCTGATGTATTTTTATTTGCAACAAGCCACATGATTCTTTTGCGTGCATTGACCATCACTGGTACCCATTGAAACATTATACATACTCCAAAGTAAAAAATGTGTTATTGAGACATACTATGTACCTATTTTGTCTCCTTCAATGATTAAAAATTTAGCAGTTGCATCTATTAATGCTCTTTTTGTTTTCTTTTTTGTTGTGTGATAGGTTTGGTGTTATTCCTTGTTATTTTGTTTTTTTTGTTAGTGCATGCAAATATAAGCTCTTTCATTCAATAAAAAAGGATACATGATATCAATTTGTGACATTGGTCGAGCATACTCAATATCCATAAATAAGCTTCTCACAAACAAAAGCGTTGAAAAATTTGTCTATACAACGCAACTTCTTGATGTGTGGCATTCTGGGATGACAATAACAATAATTAGAAGCCCTTATATTGAACTACAATTACCATTAATACTATTTTTTTATATATGGTGTGCATACAAATTATGTTGCATTAATGGTTTGAATTCTAGAACTCTCAACACTTATTGCCTTTCCCAAGGTAGTTGATCATAAATCCCCTCACATATTAACATGATATTAGAATATTGCAAATTGAAGGATGGGGAACATGGTTTTTTGTTTGTTTGAGTGCTTCCAATCAATGATAGGAATTTTACTTGTGGACTTATGGAATCCATTCTTAGCTAAGCTGTTATGACCAGGGAATCTAATCCATCAACCATCACTCAAAGATAACACCTGTCTCATCCACATGAAACAGCTTCTTTAATGAGCTATCAATTTAGGTAAGCATGTAATGAGAAAATTTAAATCTATATTTTTATCAAATTCTGGGCAAATTAAATTGAAAAATATATTTAAAAAAACTCTAAAGCATATAATAAATAAATTACTTTTATGATTATTATTTATATAATAATACATAATTCATTATTATAATAACATATCTATATATAAGAATTTTATTTTTATTAAGTATAGTTTTTTAATTATGTGTGTTGAATTCAAGTAATATGAATAATAATATAAAAATAATGAAGATGCATTTAATAACTCAAATGAAAACACTGACAGCATTATCAATAGTTATGCTAAGCTCACAATGTGACCATGAACTAATGGTGGAAAAGTCCGAAAGAAGTCTGAGAAGAACATGTGTGTACATTTTGCACGTCTGGGGTTGTGGAATTGGAAAAATATTTCATTTTGGAATGTGATTCGTTAAAAGACATTAGAGAAAGTTATGAGAACATGTTAGCATCAATTTCTTGGCATTGTCTTTTTAGCAAGGGTTTTATTGGAAGGTTGGGCCAGCTCATCATCAATTTGAATCAGGAAAAGATTGAATTGCAAAAAGCGAAAAACAAGAAACTAATAGTCTCTTAGACTATTTTTAGTTTCGTAAACTTTAAAATATCATTTCATTTCTAATCGTTTACTTTTTAATATCAAAATCTTCTATGTAAACCTGGACTAATTTAATATTTTCAAAATGCATTATAATATCAAAATATTTTTATAATATTTGAACATTAGAATGAATTAATCACATTTTCCATAAATAAATTTGAGAATAACACCAAATTCAAACGTGTGCATCCTAACATCAACACAATCTAACACGTATACCGATAGCACGGATCCATGACTTTCCACGACAGGTGGACCTCAAAAATCATTAAATACATAACCAGCACGTTTGGCTGGCGTGAATCATACGTGACTATAAATTTTTATGGATTTCAATTTTTTGACTTGCAAGTCCGATTATTCCCTTGCCTTGCCTGACTTAGGAGGTTCAATGCAAATAGATGGGCGGTGAAACAAGGTTAGATGGTCATCTAACTAAATAATGGCCTCCACTGCACGCTGAAGGGTCATTTTAGGAATTAGTATAGATTTGTTTTAATCACGGATTTAGCCATGGTTGGTGATTGTTGAGATGCATTTTTTTTAAATACAGAATTTTGAAAGAAAAAAATATAATTAAAAAATTAGTTTTTTATTTTTTCATACATTCATGATTATATTTATATATTTTATTTTTTAAATTGTATTTTCGAATGTATAATTGGTTTTATACTTTGAAATCTCGTTGGTTACTTGATTGTGTAGACTATACAACTTAAGTTTTTATTATTGGATTTCATATAAAAATTACAAATGCTCGGTCTGACTCGACACCAACTTGTCAATGTAATAGGATGGTCACATGATGATGCTAGGAGAAATTTTAAATGTTTTTGTAAGAAATTGTAGACAGTTACATTAGAAAATGAGTTTGGTTTTTAGAATAAGTTGGAGGAATTATTTCCTAATGTAAAAATAGTTTCAATTTCCCTTATTTTGTGAGAAGGGGAAATGAATCTTCTCTTGTGACTCTTGGTTGTCCCACATTAGCTTCATTTTTAAAGGGGAAGAGCATTTGAGAAGAGCGGTGCAACGAAGAAAAAAGAAGAGGAGAAGAAGAGAATCTCCAGCGCAAGAAGAAGAGGAAGAGATCAAGAGGTATGGGTTGCACATGCCCACATTGTATATCTGGTCAGTTTAATGTATAGTTGATTTTGATTAATAAGGAGATTATTTATGTCTTTGTATTTGTTACCTCTTTGTCTGTATATGATTAATGAAGTGTTGGTCTTTGGGGCAAATCAATTTTTTCTTCTTTTCTTCTTTTTTTTTTTTTTTTTTTGGATCACAATTTATTCCTATGCATTGTTGTCTTTAGAAGTCTGCAGTTGTAAAGTCAATTTTAATTAAGCATCTGAGCATGGAAGCTTCCATCGTTATGTTTGTCCATTTGTCTTTGATTTGTGTAGTAAAGTCTGTGGAGGAATGTGTGATGCTTTTTTTTGGTATGGAATATGAACCGCTGAATTCATGAGGATTGTGATGTCTAAGAGACATGAAATTCATGAAAGAAAGGAGCTTGAATACCTTACAATTTTAAGTAGAGGTTGATTTCTAGGCCTATAGAATGGACGTTGGTTCTGAGTGTTGAAATTAGCGTAACCTGATTAAGATCCCTGTGTTTAGGCCTGCCTTCATATGAACCTTTGGAACATAAGTTAGTGAAGAGTTTTGTTGTTAGAAATCAACTTAAACTCTAAGTGAGATCTAGAGAGTCGATTTACATTAGAAGTCTAAATGTTGTGGCCCAGCTGTTGTGTGGTTGTTCATGGCTTTTTTGTGTTTCGTTTCAAAACCCCATGGATGAATGTTCTCTATGTTCAAGAGTAGACACTGTGTGGCATTTACAACGAATGAAGCTTTGTCACAAAAAATAGAGTACCATGTTTGAATGTTATCAAAACCCTTTTTGTGATTGATTTGGATTGGAAAATGTGTTATGGTTTTGCAAAGTTGATGGAGAAAGGCGTATGAAACCATATATGGTGTTAAGGAACGACTCAAGGTCGTGGAGAATCAGTTGGGAACAAGGTCGAGTCGTTTCACCTTCTAGGAATTCGAAAAGGCAGTTTTTTGGAGCGCTACGAAATCATTTTGTAGTGCCTACAAGATTTTATAACAACGCTACGAAATCATTTCGCAATGCCTACAACCAACAATTTCCAGGACTACGTGTTTGGGTTTTTCAAGCCTGTTTGGCCTGTTTGTTACATCATTGGTTAAGATATGCATATGAAATTTGGATGAGGTGAGACCAAGGATTATAAGGTGAGAGAAAGATATGTCATGACATTAGGAAATGTAAATCCATATTCTCTTTTTGACTGCAAATTTTAAATGTTGCATGAAATATTGTTGGAAAGATTTACAGAGTTGTGTGTTGAGTTATCCTTGGTTATTGGCAACTGAGGTAACCCGGTCATCATCAAGTGGTATAAGAGCAAGCTATGTTCTTTGGTGATGAGATCCTAAATTCTCTTTGGTGATGAGCCCGTTTGCTCTTTAATCATGCCGTCAGAATAACAGAGATTGGGTTTTAGAGTTACAATACATTTGAAAGTGAAATGAAGTGATAGTGGAGATGCTTGCATGTTAAGAAGATTTGTTTCATGTACGGGTGGAATTTCTAGGTTTGAAGACAACTTGACAATGAAAAGAGGCTGAAGAGAAGAATAACCTTACAATAAGAGGAGGACAAGTTGAATTTTTAGGAAGTAAGTGTGATGATTGCAGGGAAGTGAAGAGTCAATATGCTCTTGAGGAAAAATGAGTGTATTAGTTGGAAAGGAATTGGTTTAGCAAGTAGATCCAAGAAAATTGTGGAAGATGAGATCTTGTTATAGATCTTATACAATTGAATATTATGTTTATGGTCATTAAAAGAATGATGTTTTCAGGACTTAATTGATAGCAACTACCATAGCAAGTAAGTTATGTCAAAGAAGAAGGAGCAGAAAAAAATACTCTTAGATGAAGAAATGGTGACAGAACCCAACAACAAAATAAATTTGTTGAAAACTAAGAAGTGTGACCCTTTGAATATGAAACAACCAATAGCTTTGAAAGCAGAGGAGCAAGAGTGCTAAAGAAGAGGTTCTACTGCAGAGAACCTAGAGAAGGGAAGATACCAAGAAGATGACTTGGTATGGGTGACAAGTAGCAAACTTGTTGCAAAGAAAAGAAGGGCTTGTTGCAACTCACTTGTAGGCAATGAGAGTTCACAAGAGGAAGGTATGAAGGTGATTGTTATTAGTCGTAGTAGGGGTTTAAAGGAAAGTCACAAGTAGAAGAAGTAAAGTGCCAAAGTAGTTAGACTCAAAGGAATGTGTGATGAAGAACTTGAGAATGAGATGGCTGAGTTAAGAGAAAAAAACAATCATGTGAAACGATTGCTACAAGAAAGTCAACATGGCCAAAGTTATGGTTGGATAATGAACAAGAAGAATGGTGTTCATTTAAAGAACAGGAGGGTCTGCAACAACAAAGGGATAATAATAGTAAGAAGAATTTTGCAGCATCAGTTGTGTGTCTAAGTAAAGATTGAACATGAGGTAATGGTCTTTTGTTTAAGTAAATTGTGGATTACAAGTAGCAGTGATGCATGTTTGCAGTTGAGGATGATGTTAAGGAATCTTGTAGTAGAAAGTGAGGAAGAACAACAAATTTCTGAGAGGAAGAAGGTGAGTAAATTGCATGTAGATGCCAGAAGAGTAGATAGTGTTTGAATGAAGATTCTAGAGGAAGGAGTCAACCGAAATACCGGGAGAAGACTAGGTATGGAAGAGCTTAGTATGGTATTTACAAATAGGTTGGTGGAGTCATCTTGTTGCAGTGGTTTGTGTACAACTCACCGTGAGCAGGGATAAGCTCATAGAAGAAGGAAATTTGTGATTATCAAGAGTCATAGTAAAGGTTCGGACATAAGTCATAGTAGATCAAGTCAAGACAACTTGATAGAGAAGTATCTGGAATCAAATTACAGCTAAAGATGATGAGAGGACCACTACAAAACGATAAGGAAAGCCAGGGTTACAAATGGACCCTCTGGAAGAAAATAAAATGGAATTTGTTGCAGATGAAGCTGACACAAAGATCAAATGCTTAGTTGGAGGAAAATATGAAGGGAC
Organism: Pinus taeda; assembly: GCA_000404065.3. Lineage (NCBI taxonomy): Eukaryota > Viridiplantae > Streptophyta > Pinopsida > Pinales > Pinaceae > Pinus > Pinus taeda. Next base: position 59,849 of record APFE030979919.1, read on the forward strand.
TTGAGATGTAGCCATGGAAGAACAACCTAAGGGTAATGAATACATGTGCGAAGATGTTGTTATAGTGGATGAAGCAACCTGAAGACAACAAATTTCATCCAAGGGTTGAATTAGAAGATGAAATTGACAAAAGGAAAACATGAAAGTATAATTGGTTGTATGAAGATACAACCTATGACTATGGGGAAATTTTGAGCAATGTATTGGAAAGTTTGAATAGTTCGGTAGCAAGTAAAGGTCAGAGTTTGCAGAAAAAGTAGTAGAAGAAGGTACAAGTTGATTAAAGATATGGTAATATTTTTGAGTTTCACTGTGCAGGTGACAATAGAGGGAGGTGAGGATATTTGCAGTATAGTAGAGAAATGAGTGATCGAAGGGTTCCAGAGAAGAGAATCGAGAAGGTGCCAAAAGCCCAAACTCAAGAGAAAGTTTGGTGAGGTATCTAGTAGCAAGGTGGGGACTTGTTACTGCAGAGGCATGATGCAACTCACGAGTTGAAGTTGTTCGAGAAGACCAAATGCATATGACTAGCAGGTCATAGATTTTTGTACCTTGGGAGTCTAATGCAGGTGCATAGATGGAGCAAAAAATTCGATGAAGACTGAACAACAACTTTCCAATGTGATGGGATGGCCACATGATAATGTTGGGAGAAATTTTAAATGTTTTTGTAAGAAATTGTAGATATTTACATTAGGAAGTGAGTTTGGTTTTTAGAATAAGTTGGAGTAATTCTTTCCTAATGTAAATATAGTTTTAGTTTCCCTTATTTTTCTAGAAGGGGAAACAAATCATCTCTTGTGACTATTGGTTGTCCCATGTTAGCTTTCTTTTTAAAGAGGAAGAGTGTTTGAGAAGAGTGGTGCAGTGAAGCAACAAGAGGAGGAGAAGAAGAGAAGCTCCAACGCGAAGAGAAGAGGTAGAGGTTGAGAGTTTTGAGTTGCACATGCCCACATTGTATATATGGACAATTTAATATATAGTTGATTTTGATTATTGAGAATTTTATTTATATGCCTATGTATTTATTACCTCTCTATCTGTATATGATTAATGATGTGTTGGTCTTTGGGGTAAATCGATTTCTGTTTGTAAATTGTTGCAATCACATTTTATTCCTATGTGTTGTTGTATTTAGAAGTATTCACTTGTAAATTCGATTTTAGTTAAGAATATGAGCATGGAAGCTTCCATCATTGTGTTTGTCCATTTTTTTTAATTCTTGTAGTAAAGTCTATAGAGGAGTGTGTGATGCTTGTTTTTTGTATGGAATATGAATGGTTGAATTCATGAGGGTTGTGATGTTCTAGAGACATGAAATTCATGAAAGAAAGGAGCTTTAATTCCTTCACAATTTTAAGTAGAGGTTGATTGCTAGGCATGTAGAATGGTTGTTGGTTTCGAGTGTTGAAATCAACGTAATCGTGATTGAGATCCCTGTGTTTAGCCCTGCCTCCATATGAAGCTCTAGAACATAATTTGGTGAATATTTTTGCTGTCAGAAATCAACATAAACTCTAAGTGAGATCTATAGAGTCGATTGACATTAGAAGTCTAATATTGTGGCCCAATTGTTACATGGTTGTTCATGGCTCTTTGGTGTCTTGTTTCAAAACCTTATGGATGAATGCTCTCTATGTTCACGAGTAGAGACCGCATGGAATTTACAACAAATGAAGTGTTGTCATAGAAAATAAAGTACCATGTTTTAATGCTGTCAAAACCCTTCTTGTGACTAATTTGGATTGGCAAATGTGTTATGATTTTGCAAATCTGATTAGGGGCAAAAATTTTCTCAAAAATAAAAGTGCTTAGAATCACTCAAAACATGAATGACCATGTCTGTCTCGGTGATACAATCCCAACGCAACTCGTTTCACTCAAAACAGAGCTCGTATGAGAAAGATAGAGCCTTTTGTCTGCTTTGTCAAACATGGAAATTTTGGGTACATGGCTGACTGGGATGCAGACTAGGCATCCGTACAACCCAGTCAGCAAAAAGAATATTCCAAGGAAAGGAATATTCCTGAAATATTCTGACATATGGCTCAATCAAATGGTGGCAAGTGTCGGCACGTTATTTGGTCAAGGGCATTGAGGTGGACCAATGAGAGGCTAACACGTGGCAAGCCGAAGGCCACCACATGCCATCTCAAAGGTCATGTAAAATGTTTTGGTAGGCCAGGGAATCGAACTCGTGACCTCGCCCACACAAGCCTCATGCTCCACCGCTATGCCACACCTTATGACTTAACAACTAATGGCTTGAAGTTATATTTAAAGTTTAAGCGCTGAAGGTTTGGAGGTAAGGGGACCAGCCTCAGTTCCATGGGCGCCATACGACCCAACGCTGAATAGGAGGGCGCTAGCGGCCGTTGGCAGTGGTTTTAGCAGGTTCAAAAATTCCCGCACTGCTCCAAATTTTGGTGGGGTTAACTAGAGTTTCTCCTGATTTGGTGGAGTTTTCATAGAGAAAACTGAAGAGACCATAGCTTTTGCAGTTTTCGACCAATTTTGGCTCAGAAAGAGTCATTACCAGATGATTTGGATGCTCTAAACACAATGAAACATGTTACAAAGGCAGAAAGACACTTATGTATGTTAGTTTTCTACGTTGAAGCTTAAGGAAGCATAGGGCCACCAGGAGAGGAGGTCAAGCTGAGATCGGTTGAAGTCCAATTGCAGAGCTTGGATAGTCATTTTTGGGTCTTCTGAATCCAATGGAGCAGGTTGCAAAACTATTGGAGCATTGCAGGTGCATGTAATCAGAGAATTGACCATTAATCCAAAGAGGGCCTAGCCATTGAAGTAGGTCCAAGGAGATGTAGCCCAGAAGGGGTGAACTCCTTTATCAGCTTTGTGTTATGAGTTGATGTGTTTTACTTCTCTGCAATTTACTTGCTATATATGTGTTTTAAAAAGCTAATTAACCTCTTAAATTTCTCATAAAAGACATTCAACACTTGACACATAATTCCTAAAATTTTGGTTAATTTTTGAGATGATCCTAAACACATTTTTTTAATACTGATGAGGGAGCTTGCATAGCATTAACAAGTTTTCCCAACATTCAGATCAAGTTGGTATCAGAGCACTATTAGTTCATTTTAACCCTGAGATGGTTTGCCAAGGTTAACTAGAAAATTAGTTATTGGTTTTGTATTTGTTCAAGGAGAATTTAACGGTGTGTAAGCTGAAGGAGGGAGATGGTCTGAGATGCTTCTTTGTTGAGAAAATTTTTGAAGCTTTGTGAAGCTTTTTGATCCATTACAAGTGTGATGGCAACTTCAACAAGTGATGTTTCTAATCCATCTTCCTTAGCAAGTCTCTTTGATAAAGAGATGTTGCAAGAGCTTATCATCATGAGAGATTTGGTGCAAGAGATGAATTAAGATAGGAAGGAGAACGCTATACTTCAAGAGGAGTTGATGGCCATCAAGGAGGAGAAGCAAGAGATTCTTGAAAAGATGCATGAGATGGATATTCAACTCCATGATGCCAAGGAAACCCTAGCTAAGTATGTGCATGAAAATGAGGTATGCAATTCAAGTTTATCTTCAATTTCCTCTAAAAATGAATGTTTTAGTGTTTTTGAAAGACACACTAGAGGAATAGGGTCCAAATTATTGATGAAGATGGGCTATGAAGGTAAAGGGTTAGGCAAACATGCACAAGGCATAGTTGAGCCAATTTTTGTTGAGGAAAGGCCTAGGTATTTGGGTCTTGCTTATGGACAACATGATGGAGAATGCTCCAAAGCCAAGGAGGCACATGAAGGTGTTCCAAGAAGGACTTTCATTACATGTTCATTACCTCAAGCTTGTAAAGTTTGTGTTCATGAGGAATGCAAAAGTTTTATAACCACTTTGCAAGAAGATGCTCATAATTATGCAACAAGTGGAAATGGAAAACAAAAGGATGTTGAAATCTCTAAGGTCATTGAAACCATTGTTGGTATTCTGAAGAGCACCACTACCTCATCAAATTCACCTCCTCAAGAAGGCGAAAAAGGTGAATGTGCATGGTATACATCTGCCTTTAGTCAAGTTTATTTTGATTATGATAAACATGGTAAATCTTCACATAAGATTTGGAGAAAATTTATATGTTCCTTTTGTGGTTTGAATAACCATATTGTTTCGAGGTGTTGGAAGAGGATAGCCATACACATGAAACTTTCAAAACAAAAGAGACAGAAAGCCAAAGGTCCATTGGATAATGGAAACCATGTTGAAAAGAAGATGTAATTATTTTGCACTCATTGCCATAAGCAGGGTCATCTTGTATACAAGTGTTGGACTTTGCATCCAACAAGTCATCCACGACATTTGAAGAAGGTGGAGAGAGATTTTGACAAGAATGGAAAAGAGGATTCCATAATTGATGTGGGTCAGGATGATACACATGATGAAGTGTAGCTGAAAGAAGCGTCATTGAAATGATTTGTAAAGAGATGGTTAGATTTCTTAACCAATTAAGGCCTTGCATTTCTTTTGATAATTGATGCAAATATTGCCTTATTGATGCATTTCCTTGTTATTTGGATGCATTTCTTTTCTCTTGAAAGTATGTTGCATATTGCATGAAGCAAGATGTTGGAAAAGTAGAGTTATGCTGACTCACTTAGATGCAACAAATATGGCAATTTGCAACTACAAATTTGCATACATGTTGCATTCTTGAAATTGCATGTTTATGCCAGGAAGGTGTTCGAAAGTGGAGTGTGTTTACTCACTTTATTGCAACAAATTTGGTCACTTTAGCTCTTTAAGCACTCATACATACCAACGAGATTCTGGTACTTGTGATTGTACTTGTGAGAGAGTTGAGAATTTTTATACATGCATGCGAGTTTGTGTGTGTGAGCAGTGGAATTTTTAATAGTTTCATTGTGCTTGAACGTGCATGAGTGATTAACTTGTGTTGGTTGATTGCTTTGTTAACATGTATGTTTTCAACTCAATAATGTTGATCATTTGCACATGCATGAGTGTTGGCTTGTGTGGTCAATTGATTGTTACATGTATGTTATATCGACTTGGAAGAGTTGATTTTGTCTCCAAAGATGAAAGGGAGATGTGAAGAATTGTTCCATGAGAATGTGGAATTATTGTTGTAAATCGTCAAGTTGTTGTACATGCTTTTGCTTGATTTGAAAGCCAGTTTCTTTGAAGAAGCATGTTTTGTCGACTTGTGTTTAGTCGATGGTTTATACACCATGATGTAAGAGTACATGGCAATGTTCACATGATGTGACATTTGTTTCTTTGAAGAAGCAAAAGGAAGTGGTCGTCAAGTTATATTTTTGCATGAGTGTTTTTCAAGGTTAATGGTGTTTCTTATGACAAGATGTCGCAGGATTTTGGAAGGTCCACGCTTGAGAAAGAGGCTTATGATTAGCCTTCATTCTCAAATCATGACATGAGAAACATGTTAATATTGGAGGATGATGGAATCAAGAAGCGAAAATGGACAAAAATGCAATTTTTTTTTGCATCCATTGTAGATCATTTGGTATGTTGATGCCAAGAAGCAAAAGAGATGGAGAATGCATTCTTCCAGATGTGGAATTTAGAACCGTGGAGGTAAAAGAATGGTCATTTCTTTTCTTGTTATTATTGATATTGGAACTCATTGTTGTAGTTCACTCAGATGGGCTTAACTTGGAAAAGTGGTTTCCAAGGAGAAGCTTGCATCGAATGCATGTGTTGCAAAGGAGGAACATGATTCTCAGTGGGAAGGCCATTAGTCAGCTTTACAAGGACTGAGGGATCGCTTTGGTACAATAGGGTGTTTAGTAAGTAAGTAGCCAACAAGTGTTGGATTGGGTCAACAACAAAAGGAGAACATTGGTTGAAGTGTCAAGCCATTTGCAAGGCAAGGTCAGTGAACCTAAATGGTTGTCATGGAGATTTTTCCAAGTAGAATCAATTCATAGAACTTGGAAAGGATAAGACTATTCAGGTCTCACAGATAACTAGCTTTTATGGGTCCAAAAGCCTGTCAATGGGAAGAAGTAATCAAAATCTAGATTAGGGGCAAAAATTTGCTTAAAAATCAAAGTGCTTAGAATCACTCAAAATCTGAACAAATGCGTTCATCTTGGCGATAAAATCCCAACGCAACTCATTTCACTCAAAACAGAGCTCGTATGAGAAAGATAGAGCCTTTTGTCCGCTTTTTCTGACATGGAAATTTTGGGTACAGGGCTGATTGGGATGCTAACTAGGCATTCGTACAGGCCAGTCAGTAAAAAGAATATTCCAAGGAATATTTTGACATATGGCTAAATCAAATAGTGACAAGTGTTGGCATGTTATTTGGTCAAGGGCATTGAGGTGGACCAATGAGAGGTTGACATGTGGCAAGCCCGAAGACAGCCACGTGCCCTCTCAAAGGTCATGTAAAATGTTTTGCCATGCCGAGGAACCAAACCCACGACCTTGCCCGCAAAAGCCCCATGCTCCATCGCTATGCCACACCTTATGACTTAACAACTAAAGGCTTGAACTTATATTAAAAGTTTAAGCGCCAGGGGCCAACCCAAGGGGACCAACCCCAGTTCCATGGGTGCCATATGACCCAACACTGAATAGGAGGGTGCTAGCGACAGTTGGCGGTGGTTTTGGCAGGGTCGAGGAATCCGACACTACTCCAAATTTTGGCGGGGCTAACTAGAGTTTCTCCAGATTTGGTGGAGTTTTCTTAGGGAAAACTGAAGAGACCATAACTTTTGCAGTTTTCGACTAATTTTGGCTCAAAAATAGTCATTCCTAGATTATTTGGATGCTCTAAACACAATGGAACAGGTTGCAGAGGCATAAATGCACTTATGCACATGATTTTTCTATATTGAAGTTTAAGGAAGCCAAGGACCACCAGGAGAGGAGGTCAAGCCTAGATCAACTGAAGTCCAATTGCAGAGCTTGGATAGTCATTTTTGGGTTTTTTGGGTGTTTTGAATCCAATGCAGCATGTTGCAAAGCCATTGGAGCATTGCAGGTGCATGTAATCAGAGAATTGACCATTAATCCAAAGAGGGCCTAACCATTGAAGGAGGTCTAAGGAGATGTAGCCTAGGAATGGTGAACTTCTTTATCAACTTTGTGTTATGAGTTGTTGCATTTTACTTCTCTGCAATTTACTTGCTGTATATGTGTTTTAAAAATATAATTAACCTCATAAATTGCTCATAAAAGACACTCAACACTTACACATAATTCCTCACATTTTGGTTAATTTGAGACTATCTTAAACACATTTTTTTAATACTGATGAGGGAGCTTGCATATCATTAACAAGTTTTCCCAACATTCAGATCAAAAGGTGAGAGAAAGATCTCTCACGACATTAGGCAAAGTAAATCCGTATTCTCTTTTTTACTGCAAATTTTAAATGTAGCATGAAATATTGTTGGAAAGCTTTACAGAGTTGTGTGTTGAATTATCCTGGGTTATTGGCAGTCGGGGTAACCTAGTCGTCATGAATTCATCTAAGATTTTGTGGCTGAAGATGAGTGAAGTGTTTAGCCGAAATGTCATACAACACAACGAAATAACACAATGTTCCATAAGCTTTTGTCATCAAGATATTGACTTTTTCAATTGCTTTATATATACCAAGCGTACTATGCAATGTTGTTGCTTAGTACCTACCTAATACTTTTAATATAAATATTATATATATATATATAATATATTATATATATATTATATATAATTATATTACTAATATATTAATTAATATATATATACATTATTATACATAAATATACAAACCACATTATATTATATATTTATATATATAATTTATAATTAATATATTTAAACAATATAATATTAAAAACTAATCTAAAAATTTAACATAATAAATGTTTAATAAACTTCATATTACACTTGCTTATATCTTGTTCCTATTCATTTTTTATGCAACTATTTGCTTAAATTATGGTGATGAGTTATCCACATGGCATTGTGTTGTGCAAAGATTGAAATAATAATCATTATTACGACATTTGGCAAATATAAACTTTTTTTAGATTTTTTATGTTTTAATATAATTTTCATATCTCGCAATCCAATTTAAAACCACATAAAATTAGTCATCAACCAATTAGAAAAACACAATTTTTTTTCAGAAGAAAAAAAGCATGATATGTATTATATTATATTGAGAAAATATATGAAACATATGTTGTGTATGACATGCTCTAATGAGAGTATCATGAGAACCATATCTAGCATATAGATGCATATGTGACCTGTTATATATCAGAAAATACATATGTTTTTTCAAAAATAAACAGATGGAGAGCATGATGCGCATTCGAGACATTATGGAGGACCATATAATGAGTGCCATAGGGACATGATGCTGTCAATGATGATAATTGGAGGCATCGAATGATTCCTGAAAATGATGCCGTTCCTCCATTTCCACACCATCCATAGGTATATCAATATCAGATAGCGCCTATTGCCTTTCTGTCTGCTCCACCAAAAGATAGCTGCATGGATGGAATCAAAAACTGTTAAAGTAAAACCAAAGTTGTGAGCCAATGCATACCAGATCCGGGAGGAGGATGTGCATTTGATGAATAAGTGAAGATTGGTCTCTTCGTCATTGCCGCATAGAGGGCATCTGCTGGGGCCATGCCAAGAACGCTTCCTAAGATTCTCCCATGTCAGGTTTTTGTTATAAAAAACGAGCCAAGAGAAATATATGAATTTGGGCGGACATGAGGCCTTCCAGAAGATGGACGGGTAGGATGGAAGAAAATATGGGCATCTGCCGATGCATAATTGTGTATAAATGTCCCGAGCGGTGACAGGCCTTCGGAAGTCGCTGACTGTCCATTTGAGCTGGTCCGAAGTTCCAAAACGGTGGATGCCTCCCATTATAATAGATTCTGTGATGGAATTCCATTGATCCGCCATAGGTTGCTGTAGGTGCAGGTCGATACTGTCCAGCCATACCGGAGTTGAACCCCTCCATTCCTTAATCAATTTATTCCATGTAAAGTAACCTTGTCGATGGAGCTGAAATATGAGTGCGTCTGGAATATTAACACAATTTACATTTTAAAAACACAATTTACATTTTAACAAATTAAAATTATTTTAAAGTTTTCAAACTATTCAGTTTAATATTTATTTTTTTCAAAATTTTAATAAACTTTTTTAAAAATTCAAAACTAATTGAAAGTCAAAGCTTTTTGACCAAAATAAAAAACAATATAACCCTTATGCAAGTATAATAAATACATAGGTTTTTCTATTTAACCATCTCCACAAACACATAATGACATTGAAATATTTTATCTATGATCAACATTATTTTTTTATCATTAGTTATATCTTTTAAATCTTACATATTAATTTTATATTGAGAATTAAATGAATTACACATCCACTCTTTTAATTAAAATTTTTAGAAAAAATAAATTCTTTTATTTTTCAATATTTCTTTAATTTACATAATTTTTATTATGTTAAATATATATATATATATAATATATATATACTATATATTATATCTCCTTATATAAAATTAATCTTGAAATAAACTAGCTAGTATAGATATTCAAATAGTATATTAGTATAGATATTCAAATAGTCTATTCAAGTGTCATGTTAAAATATTTTTAAAAAATATAAAAACTATACATCTTGTTCACAATTAGAAGTGAAAATACAAGATTTTTTTACTTATTTGATCTTTCTAAAATTAATATAAAATTATGTTTTTTTCCCATGGACATGGAAATGTTTTATTTATGGTTAAGAGTGAGAGTGAAATATTTTTACACATCTCCTTCATACCAACTACGTATATTAATTTTTGTTTTTTATTAGTCCCTGCCAATGCAAGACTCTAACAATCGATTTTCCTATTGACCACTATTAGTTTAGCATTGACCAATGCAAGTTATAATATTTAACTTTGAAAAACAAATATTTATTTTTCAATATTATTGAATTTTTTTTCAAACATTTGATTGGACTATAACTTTGAAGGTCTTATTGTAGCCTTTGTGCCATGTGGATAACAACCTCAATTTTTTTTGCAATATTTATATGCCATGATTTTTGAATATTTGTGCAATGATTTTTCATTGTTAATCTCCATAGGAAAACAACCTAAAATTAAAATCTTTGAAAATAGCTCATACTCAAGTAAATAACCTATTTACCATCAATTATTGCCCACCATAATTTAAACAAGTATTTGCATAAAAAATGAATAGAAACAAGACGAAAATAAATATACCTACCATTATTTATGTTTTCTTTAATGCTTTAACATGTAAGAGTAAAAGTGTAAATGTGCAAACTTAGTAGTGGTTAATACCCACCAAAAAATTATGCAAGTCATAATAGACAATTAAAGGATGAAAGCTTTTCAAGTTTGAGCATAAAGTAGTTTGTTTATTTTATATATTGTTTTTAAAATTAAAATATAATAATATTTTGTTCATATATTTACAACAACATGACAAACAAAAGAAACTTCCCCCTAACAAATAAATTCAACATGTATACTACATGGCTATTTGAGGCAGTTATGTCCAACAACCATCATCTTACAATTTTAGAATCTAAACTGTTTGGATGCAATTTTTCTTTTGGTTTTGTCCTTTTGTTTCTTACTGCTAAATTGCAATTAATGTTATTATCACTGTAGAACATCGGATTTTTCATTGATAGTAAGTATTGCTATGAGTATACCATTATGGGTTTTTGAGTTTTCTTCTGAAAAAGTCCTATAAACATCTTGTGTTCTTTCATTCATTGTGAAATATATGTACATAGTGTTTTATAACATTTATTGTGTTGTTTTAATTTGTCTTTCTCTGTATCGCAAGAAGTTTTCAGATTTTCTATTCCTTCATATATGGTTTAAGATTGTTTTGGTTCTGCAATCCGTTTGATATTTTCAACAATAAGCAAATCATATACTCTCCCAAATTGATTATCGATCTAAATTTACATATTTGGTGAGCTTGATAAGACACATGGTGGACGATACCAAGACTTACTAGGCATAGTACTTAATCTCTTATTGTCCAATATATAATGCATGTCCTTATATGGTTCTAATTTTCTTGAACTGTTTCTAACTATTATTAATGCAGGCGGAGAGAGGTCAAAACGAGGTGGCTTTTGCCATACAATGTTACATGAAGAAGCATCCCAAATTGTCAGAGGAAGAAGCTCTCAAACACGTTTATAGTCTCATGGAAAATGCCCTCGCGTAAAAGACATGCTAGACAAATGCAGGAGACTGGTTTTTGACAATCTACGATTGGTTGAACTATTTTACAAGCAGGGATACAATTTCACACTTTCTCATGTTATGTAAATTAAAGAGCACATCAAAGAAATCCTATTCGAACTAGTCACCTAGAATAAATTATTCAAATATATAAAGTGCCCACTCATGGTGTTGTGTTAACGGTGTAGTAACACACGTTGTTGTGCAGTGTTATAATAAGTTTAATTAATTAATTTATTTGTTTATTTCGACTTATTATGAACATATCAAATTTGAAATCCGACATGCCTGTTTTTAGAGAAAAAGTATTAAATAAATCTCAACTTTTAAATGAAAATTTGTTTGTAAATTATACAAAAGGTATTAAATAAATTTCATTTTTAAATAAAAAATAATTTCTCACTAGTATATGCGTGGAATAAAGTAAATTTCATTTTTAAATAATAATACATATATTCTATACGTTTGCAGTTTCAAATTAAAAATTGTTTTTCCCTTGGATACAACTATATTATAAATACAATATTAAACATTTTAATATTACATTTTTAAAATGATTAAATGTTTCCATATAAATTATTTATTTTTAATGTTATTTTTTAATGAGTAAATATTTTTCATTATAAATTATTTGCTATTTTTTGTTAATCTAAAAGCTCATTTATATTATGAGGAAAATATTAATTACAAAATGTTCTCTATGACTCCCCAAGTTCACTCTGACCAGATTTGTTATTTTTAAAGGAATGAAAGACTTTATATATTTTAGATAATATTTTTAAATGATAAATTTTTTTCCATTATAAATATTATTATTTAAAAGAATGAGATTTATATATTTTAATATTAAACTTTTAAAATGATTAAAATAATTTTTCATAATAATTATTTGCTATTTAAATGAAACGGGATTTATAACTTTCTACAATTAATTTATTTAGAATTTAAATAAAACTTCTCATTTTTATCATTTTAAAATTTTAATAAATAATTTGATTTCTTTTGTAAGTTTGGTGGGTGAGGCTACATCATGGTCATGTGCAAGAATAACACCCGAATAGGGCGGATAATTGAATTGGTGACTTAACATGTAAGAGGGCCTTAAGAACACACCCAATCATTGTCTATCTAAGACCCCGCACACAAATAATTTGACTTTTTAAAAACATTTTTGATTATTTTTCATTTGAATTTATGATATGCCTTTCTAATATGTATACATGATATAGGTATTTGGTCACATATTATATATGACATGAGATAAATACCTAATCACTTATAATTAGTAATTGCCAAGGGAAGGCTATAACAATCAATTTGCTTTTGACTACCCATTAGTTGAGCTTTGACCAGTATATTCTCGAATGTTTAACTTCCATATATATATAATTAAAAATACCAATTTGTAATCATCCCATTGGTTCATATTTTGAAGGTCTTATTTCCACCTTCACGTGCATTGGAGCATAATGAATTAATCACTTTTAGCCAGATTATATGCCACTACCTAGGTTTCTGCAACTTCCATCACTATCATTGCCCCCAGTCGTTAATTTCGCCTAGTTTTGTGAAACCCTCAACTGTCATTTTCATTTCTCTGTGAGTAAATAGAGATGCTAGAATCACAACGCCAAGGTATCCTTGGCTTATCAATTTTCAAATATTTTGTAGTAGATAGAAATTAGAACTGAGTAACTACTCACAAAACAATACTGCTTTAGCTAGTAGGTTTTTGGAATTTAAGTGTAGATTAAAAGATTTGAAACATGAAAGAAGTAAGGAATGCACATCATACGTTTTACAGAAGAAATGGGAAACCATCTCTACGACCAAAGATTATTAAGCGCTATCTTAAACAAAGAAAGCAATTGAAATTATTGTTCTTGTTTTCAAGATTACGAGGCATAGTACCTCAAGTATGGATATGGAATATTAAGATATTTTGGTTTCCATTGTTCTTTTGATAACAATGATTCTCATTTTAAGTTTTTTTTACATTGAAGGTATAAAAAACTATAATATTATCTATGGCTCAATCAAGTTATACATAAACATAATTGCACCCAAAGAAATGGTATCAATTCATCCTTGATGCAATCAAATAATCTCCACCCACTAAAAAATTTGGTCACCGACTCGTATGGAAGAATGAATAGTTTACCGAATGTTGATGTGAATACACTCACATGCACCGACCTACTGTTGATCCAAATAATGACTTGGAATGATCCACTGTTGATCCAAATAATGACTTGGAATGAATTGGGTGTGCTTTCATCTTCGTTTTCAGAGGAATTGGGTGTGCTTTCATCTTTGTTTTCAGTGCTGGAAAACGAAAATCTCGAAGTTCTTTTTGCACAAACACATTTAATAGCAGAAAATAAAGTGTTTCACATCATTTAGTGAAGGAAAAATGTTGTGCAGATCTTAGTAAATACATGTTTCGATTGGCTAGCAACTTATCGTTTGCATAACTCAGGTCTTTGTTTGTTGAATAAGTTAGTGTGAACATTGAAGCTAGACATAAATGATCTCCATTCGAATCTCTACAGTGTTGTTGCTAGTGAGGCATAAGTTGCTTGCACTAGTAGAACTTAAAATCAAGACCAATTGGATACCTATAAAGTCGTTACTCAAACATAGTTTTACTGAAAATCCTTTCCTCATTTATTGACATTTAATAAATAAACCAAGAATTGCATTCATCTAAAGTGGATCATTACAATGTTCATTAACAAATTTGATATTTATGTAGAGACACATGGAATAGTGTTTTCAAACTTTTAAGTTAATTACCAATAATGTTTTATAGAATATTTTTAAGTAGTATACTTGAAATTTATTTCCAAAATAGTTATGCATTTTTTTACCCTTTTAATTATTTTCATTAATTAAAAAATGTCATCTGAACCATGGTCATATAAAATAAGTTATGGTTATTGGACAACGTTCGCCCTTTTACTATGTCTAAGATTTAATTTTAAAATGAGATATGGTTGTTTTTTAACCTGATGACAAAATTATTATTTTTTAAATATAATTGGTCCATAAAATGAACTTTTGATTTCTTATTGCAATATATAGACTCTACAAATGTTTTATTGACAGTTATTTATAGATTGTTGCTGAACATTTCCGAGATGCTTGGCTAAGTTTAGTGATCTCCAAGAGTGTAATCGTTATCCAAAATCACCCACCTTCCTCCCCATCTTGATTTTATTAATCCTGTATATTTTTAAGAATATACAAAATGTAGCTACTAATTTATAAAGAAGGAAAATCATTATTTGTAAAACATGTTTCTATTTTTAATAAATCTTTAGTTTAATTAATAAAAAGAATACAAACTCTTTTATCATTTGATAGAATTAAGTCAACATTATCTATATGTAATGTAATAAAAACTACATATCATAGAAGCAAATGCAACATAGTAGTATAGTTGACACTGTATGTTTTAATTCACACAAAACATAATTGATTTTTTGGTCTTAAATTTGCAAGCAATATAAGTGGAAATGTAAGAAACAAATATGCAACAAATAAACCTTTATGGCACGACAAAGTAATCATTTTTGCATAATACCCTTCATCCATGGATCTGGGTGCAAAGATTTGGACTGCATGTTTCATTAGGCTATCATAATAATTTTATGAGCAGTTCTTACATCACTCATGGTTCAGATTCGTTTAGTTGTGTGTAGATCAACTACACAAAAATCATTAAGTTAATGTCATAAAGATTCAATTCATGTAACTTCATACATAAATTGAATTAAATGTTTTTGTAATTACTTGGTTCAGACTAATAATTAAGTAATATCTTTTTGCATTGTGTGTAAATCAACTACACAAAACCATTAAGATAAGGTCATAAAGATTCAATTGATGTCACTTTATACATAAATTAAATTAAATGCTTTTGTAATCACTTGCTTGAGGCTAGTAATTAAGTAATATCTTTTTGCAAATTTGCGTGACAAAGACTACACTACTATGCAACACTTGTTTTATTATAATACATATTCCTTTCTTTCCATTGCTCTCGAGACAATACATCCTTACCTACTGAATTGATAAGTTTTTAAAGATTTTGTTTACGTTGATTTTTAATGTTAATAAATTTAATTAAAATATTAGTACATTTGTTTAGCATTGTAATTTAGTTATAGTTTTATGAAGATAATATTTTTTATTTTTTATTTTTTTGATATAGAACATATTTATGTTTGAAATATTAATTATTATTATTATTATTATTATTATTATTGAATAAAATCTAAAATGTGAAATATAAAGAGTGTTATTTCTTTTTCATGTGTGTTTTTTTTTCATTATCATATTTGATATGAGATATGGGACTCTGATTTCTAGTTGTTTTTAAGGGCAATTTTGTATTTCCATATCTTTTTATGTAAGGAGTTTTGTTACATTTTATGTTTTTGTATTTGTGGATTGTCTTATCTAGTGTGAAATGTGGAGTCCACTATCCTAGTTGTTTTTTTCTTTATCTACATTTCACATCTTCCTATTCTACATGATCTTTATGTGCATATATATATTTCTACATTTTGGAATGAATATTATTGCTCTTTGTTCTCTTGTTGTTTTTCCTCTTTCTTTGCATTGTTGTATGTCACATAATTGCATCAAACCATTGTTTGCTCCCATAAACACTCACTACGAAGTAGTTAAGGCTTAATGTATTGTTTGTGAGTTAATTTAATTACAAAACATTACTTTTGTTTGGTGGGTGGTTGATCAATACTCATGGTTTGCCTCTTAAAATCACACATTGATATAAAAAATGCAATTTAGGAGCATCAATTAGGTTTGTCTCAAGTGAGAGTGTCAATTAGGTTTCTCTTGGGTGGTTGGAGGAATGATTATTTTCCTCTTCACCTACATTCATTCAAGACAAATAAGTGTCAAGCCCATGCTTGAGACCTACCCTATAATATGAAAAGGTGGGCGGTAGTTGTGAACAATAATGATAGATAATATTATTTGTTCAAACATGAAATATTACTTCTTGAAAAACTTAACCAATTCATCTTGGAAAAATCCACTTGTATTAAATACTTTATATCTGTAATATTACTTTAAATTAAAAAAACAAACTTCTTAATCTATATAATTTTTTTTTTTTAAATTATAAATATTACGTCAAACTATAAGCTAATTCCAATACAAATAATACCTACACAAAAACCAATATTCCAATTATTGTTGCCAATAATTAACATGAAGTATTAAAATATTATTTAAAAATCCAACGTATAATGTAAATTATGTGATTCATGTTGAGAAAATCCAAAAACGCTTGATGATGAGCAAGTTCAAAATAAAAATTTCAGTACCTTATGAGATAATGTTGAGTGAAACAAGAGCAACTCCCATCGAAGCAATTGCTATGGTGTGGCTCATAAGATATCTAAAAAAAATTGAGCAAATGAGAGTAGGTAGATGACCTAATGTTATCTTCAATGAAGGGATGAGTGAAAGAAAGAAAACATGGATGAAATAAAACTACACATGGATGCAAAACTGGAATATCTACCTCAATCCCTGTCCCACAAATAACAAGGAGCTAAAGAATTTTGTTATGGAGAAGTTTCATAAAATAGTATGGGGAAAAGAGTTGGGTAGAAAGAAGAAGTACTACATTAAGGAATTCAACCCTACGTGTGATCTAGAACAAAAAGAGTTTATTGCTCAGTTAAGGAACATCTCGCATCAACTTCGGTGTGAAACAAGACGGTGGAAAAGGCCTAAAGAAGCTTGGAAAGAACAGGTGTATACATTTTGAACGTCTAGGACAGTGGAATCGGAAAAACATTTCATTTTGGAATGTGATGCATTCAAAGACATCATAGAAAGTTATGAGAACATGTTAGCATCAGTTTCTTGGCATTATCTTTTTAGCGAGGAGATTATTGGAAAGTTAGATCAAGTCAGCATCCATTTAAATCGAAAAAAAATGAATTATAAAAAGTGATAAACAAGAAACTAATAATCTCATAAACTATTTTTAATATCGTAAACCTTAAAATATTATTTCATTTCATATACTTACCACCTCAATTATATGCATACTATTATTACATTTAGAAAAAAAGGCCCAAACTTGTAACTACCTCAATTATATCCACACTATTATTACATTTAGAAAAAAAGGCCCAAACTTGTAACTTCCACATCCTTCTAGATAGGTTTGTGAACATCAATGTTCACAAGGAATAATCCAATTCATCGTATGATATTATTGTGACTCCGCTGCATCTTAAAGTCAATTATTGGAAACAAGAATTCCACATACATTTCCAAAACGATTTTGCTCTCTTAAAAAAAAAAAAAGCATATTACGTAACACTTTCTTGTTATTTGATATATTTTATTATAGTGTATTTTTTTCAATGTGGTTAAGTTTTTATTTTCCATATTATAAATGAAATTGAGATTAAATGGTGTTGGATGGAAATGGTTAATATCGTGTGTAATCAATTTACATGAATTATTAATATAATTGTATCTCATAAAATTAAAAAATTCAAATATTAATTATTTTATAATAATTAACGAAACTAAATCTTAACTTATTTAATTCTTGAAGTAGTTGAAATAATTAATAATTAATAATATATAAATAAACAATTTATTTTTCTTTTTATTAATTGAAGATTGTGGTTAGAAGTAATTTTTTGGGTTGTTTACTAAGTTTGGAGTTATTGTTCCTGAATACCATAGATTTATGTTTACTATTAGATATAACTAAATATTAGTGTTTAAAGTTTTATTGTTTTATTTTTCTTTTCTTATTTTTTTAAATAAGATTATAATTTTTTCTTAAAACTTTGTTTTTCTTGTGGAGTTATATTTGTTTTTATCTTTAAGTTTATACCCATATTTACAAAGCTCCAAATACAACTATGCCAATATTGTTTAAGATTTTTTTTAGCTGTGCAAGTCTCTTTCATACAAATGTGCAAGGTGGTCTTGTTAGGCCCGAAACTTTTGCTAGGCCTCTAACAAAGACACATGGAGGGCGGGAGGAAGGCTAACATGATCACTTTGTAACTAATCAACCATTATGTTAGCAAGAACTTACTTTTTATATATATGCTTCAATTAATATAGAGATCATAATATATTGGGTTTATGAACTAATATTGACGATTCCTCTGAATCAATGTGAAATAATAATGAAGAAGAAAATATAGTTGTGGTCTATCCTTTATTTCTTTGACAATAATATCTTTTATTTTTTAATTAAAATTTGAGACTTATTTCTTCCCCAACCACACTAATAAGTCTCTAAAATCTGTTACTATTTATCAATATTAGATCATGATAAAAGTTAGGAAACTAACAAATCTATTATTGTAGCAAAAAGACATTCTCTTTGCAAACAAATCTAATAAAATATGACATAAATTTCAAACATCAATAACATCCATCGTGAACAAAGTTCTATGTTTAGTGAAATAATGTCCATAAAAAATTTGTTCAATCATAAATCAATTGTTAAAAAATTTTCTTGAAAAGTTTACCTAATTATGAATTCACTTGAGTCATGAAAAATTTGTTCAAAATTCCAAATTATAAAAATTCTAACTTTCTATATCATTAAATTTTAATCATCTAAATACAATTTATTATATAATTACATTTTTAGTTATTTTTTCGAGCCTAGGTTGAGGCTAGCCGCAATGTTGGATGGAAGAAGGATTTAACCACAAGTGGAATGTTAGAATTGTGCCAAGCTCGATCGAGTTTGGATACCCTTTAAGATAGTTTAATTCCCCAAAATGTATCCTCAACCTCTCTCCATAAAATTTGATACAGTTGTTTCCATCCTCAATCTCTTCCCATAAAATTTAAAATTATAACTCAATAAGACTAAACCCCACCCAAACCAATTATTCTGAATCTTATTATAGAATTACTAGATTTAATGTGATATAACACTTATTCTAAAATTACTAAATTTAATGTGATATCACACTTAATTGACACTTGCAAAAGGGTTTGCCAACTAGGGATTTAAAATCAAAAATAAGTTTAAACATTTTCCAAATGCGAGGATCAATCAAAATAAAATCTTTTAGCCAAATCGGGTCTTCACTGAAGTCCCTGTCTGAGTTTTATTCAAACAAGGTGATGGCTCAAGTCCCTGTCTGAGTTTTATTAAAATAAGGTGGTCATTGAAGTCCTGGATAATTTAGTGGATTCACAAATCCCCAAGAGTTGTGTAAAACTCTACTGGCAGGCACTCCAATATGTAAATCGGATCATACATTTGCAGAGGAGTTCGTTAGCTATGGGGTGCAGGTAGGTCCCTCGTCACGAATTGGAGCGACCAGCTTCCGCAGGGAGAACAGGCGCGGGCTGGTTTGTTAGCTGGGGTGCTGGTAGGTCCCTCGTCACGAACTGGAGAGACGATCCACAAGGAGAACAGGCGCGGGCTCTGCATACAAAGATAATGAACCACCGTTGCTGCCCGTCATAATAAATCTCATGGAGGAAGACACCCATGGGGGTGTGCAATATCACAAGGCTTGCAGTTGCAGAAGATGATGAGGAGGGGCGTGAGGAGTGTATACTGCATTATGCTTGGTCTGATGATCATGGAAGTAAGAGGAGGTCCGGCAGAGGAAGATTTAGTAGGGAGGCTTCCCGGACAGCCAGAAGTTGATTTCAAGCAATATGCAGGCTACATCAATGTCGATGAAAAGGCGGGCCGAGCTTTGTTTTACTATTTTGTGGAAGCAGAGAATGATTCTCATTCAATGCCTCTCACATTGTGGTTAAATGGAGGTACTCCACTTCAACCTCATTGCTTATTTCTTTAAATTCTCAATCTCAATCTCCTTTTCATGGCGTTGGCAAGTAGAAATAAGGATGAATTGTAATCATTGTTGGGCTTGTTTTTCTCTTCTTGGGTATCAATTTTTTGTATATGAAAGTTTGAGAACTCATGTTAGGATTTTGTGGGCTTCAAGGATATTCCTCCTCTGAAATATAGAGTCCTTGATGACTGTTTAATAGAAGGATCTATGTAACATCCTCAGCTAAAGATTTCACCAATGCAGTCTTATATACATATTGTTAAAATAGATGTTGATACCTTAATTACTTATCTCTAAACTAATATTGAGTACAGAACATTGAATGTTTTTGTGATTTTATCAATAGACACAGGGCATTGTTGTAGGATCCTTTTGGGAACGGTAATTTGGGGAGCGCCACAGATCATAAAGACCATTATAAACGACATTATAGAAAGATAAATCACGATTTCAAAACCCTGCAAGACATCGGTGTGGACCTCCTAAACTATGGTAGAAATGTAGGTGCTGATAAGCACAAACCTTTGCAAAACAAAATTCATCAATATGAAAAGCTGACCTGATTCTTATTAGCTGTATCAAACGGATAAACTTTGATAAGTGAAAAGCTGTATAATATTAGTACTGACCTCCTAAATTATGGTGAAAATGTGGTTGCAAATAAGCACAAACAGCGCAAAACTAAAAATCAATCATTTTGAGAAACAAACATTCTTATTTTTTGTATTCCTGTTTATTTGGGGGCCATAGTTTCGCTCAGTTTTCACTTAACTTTTTGATTGTATCATTTCTTTTATTATCTGGTCTTTTTCTTATGGTCATTGGACCAACTAACTCTATGGAGGAGACCATTCTGAAACGTCTTAAACATCTTAATTACTCAATGAGGTCATCTTTGGACATTTGGTTTTTTTTTTTTCATTCTTGATGATATCAGTTATACGTTGTCATTCTTTTATGCGAAATAACCAGGTTTCTTAGCCGTCTAGCTTTCTACTTCTCTGGTTCATAAAATTACAAGTTCAAAATTCCTAGTTCTTTGCATTCGTTACTCTATTCCCAGCATGAGTTGGCTTTCAACTTCATTGCTAGATGTATAATTTTCTTCTTTTGTAATATATATCGAGTAAGATGTTTAACTTCCTTTTCTTCCTATTTAACTATTGACACTAGTTGTAAATGATGCCCTTGCAATGTTGCTTTAACACCTAACTGCATTGTTTTATTACGTTTAGTTTCTCCTCATCGGAATCCACAAATTGTTGCAATTGAAGTTTATGAGTCTTTGTTCAGAGTTTCGTAATCTCTCAAATACATCTTGCAAGAAGATCATTGCAAGAGAAGGGCGGGGGGGGGGGGCGGGGAAGGGCTTTTCAGACGTTTTCATCAAATTCTTCCTGCTATACATGATCATAAAACCTTCTTATAGGACGCCTCCACATGCAACCTAATGTTTCTCTTATGAAGATTTTCATTCTTACCTGGGAACTTGTGATGAGGATATATCGAGGGATTCAGTAAAGAATAGTTGAAATTTATCAAATTCTAGAATAAGCATGATAAAACTTTGAATATGCAAAGCCCTAATAATGATAAGTTGGTTTTGACATTTAGATCTCTCCAGTATCAAACTCCTTGAGACATAATTGCATGTCAAGGTCAATAGAGTGAGGCTTTTTTGGTACGTAGTGTGATCCCTCTTGCCAATATAAAGGATCACTTATCTAAGTAATACATACAGTGGCCAGAGATTGGCTTCACAAGAAGAATGAGTGAAAATTTAGTATACATTGGAAATTATTATAGTCATTTACACACAAATGTGTATGATTATTACAGTAACTATTTCTTTATAGTTATCAGTTCCTGCTCCTTTTCAATTTTCTTCACTTGAAAGGGTATTTGAAGTATGTATATATATTTTCGTCATTGTCTAATTATTTCTAAAGAATTTTAACTTTGCACATAATTGTTTACATTTATTGATACATAACAATATTCTTTCTTTTATTGATATAATTTTAAAATACATTAATATTTATTTTTGAAAATTGCATCTTATGTTTCACTACTGAACAATAAAGAATACATCATGAAGCATGCATGTTCCTTTCTTTGTAGACATGACTGCAAAAATCACAACAAACTATAATAGAAATCAAGCAATCGGAGAGAATGCATAACACACTTATTTTGGGTATCGTATATCTTTAAAAAACTTCGCTTATATCCACAAAGAATTCTCTGCTTTATCAACCACTAAGGTTCAATGTGCACACATATTTTCTGGAAGAGAAGAGTGATAAAAGATGATTCTGTCAAGGATCATTTCTGACCACGTCTCTTGAAAAAAAATCTGCCACTAATTAAGGTGGACTTGGTGGGTAATCAAAGTTGACCAAGTGATACTAACTTGTTAGAATTTTTGTGGGCACTAGTTTCAGTGTACACACACATCAATCTGGTAACAAATTCCTTTTAACGTTACATAGCTAATGAACTGAAGCCTATGTTGCACAAAACACCTTCCCAAGCGGCGTACCAGTACCGAAAACGTACTGAAATGCCAAACTTCACCGAAATGCTGTGATTTTGAAACACTGTATGATACGGCTGGCAGTGTTTCAGCTGAGAAGTATGGCGTTTCGGAGAGTTAAGATGCTGTTTTGGGCACACTGAAGCGGCCAAGAAGGATGTGGGTCCCTTCTGTGACCCAAAAACACTTAACTAAGCAATTTTCGTAAAGTTGATTTCATTCCTAAGCTAATTTCATTAAATAAAATCACACTTATAGCTCTCTCTTGTTGCTTTTGATGTTAGTGGTGATTCAAGTGGAACTGGAAGTACTGGTAGAATTGTCTCTTTAGCTGAACGAGCATCTTGTTATATTTTTGTTGATGAGGATGAGAATTGTTATGATTTCTCATATGTAGTCAATATTTGTCTTTAGTTCATGTTTTATTTCAGTTAGCCTCATGTATCAAGGTTGATTTTGGAACCTTCAATGTACAACGGTCAACCTCATCTATGAAGGCTAATTTTGGATTTTTGCATCATGTAATCAATGAGAATTAATATAGACTTGGTTTTCCTTCTAAAATGTCATTCATGTGTCTCATTCTTTATTTTCTTGTAGGATAATTTGGTATTAACTTTTATCTCTCTCTCTCTCTCTATATATATTATATATATGCGTGTGTGTGTGATGTTATGTTTCCATTTTCTGGGGATGACGTTTATAGTCATACTTGTTTCAGAAACTTCTAGACATTTCTGTGTTTCGTGCAACTTAGAATTAAACACACCAATGTGTCTAACCAAAAACAAATTATGCGCAATGGAAATTATAAAACCATTGATTCGATCATGCACAATAAACATATTACAAACAAGTTCTTCCCAATCAACAAATTTTCATTAAATTCTTATTAGAACCTAGTCAGACTCCCTTACTGGGATAATGGCCCTCGGGGAAATTACATATACAACAGTTGCCTTGGATCTGATCCAACGGATCAAGCCCTAGATCCATCCTCGATTTGGTTGATTTGGATCTCCTTTGTTGCTTCATGCTCTTTCCTCGGACTCGGTATAACTGAGTATTTCACTGACAACAAACTTGCAATATTACTCATGCCTATTTCTTGCTTGAGAGAATATCTCTCTGTGCCCCTGCATGAATATGTACTCGGCCTTGCTTCGACCCTCTTGCCAAGCCACATTCTGTTGGATTTTGCAACTATGGTCGGTTTTCATAATGTATATTTTGGCCCTTGATGTATTTAATTTTATATTGATTATTGTAAAACATGTTCTTCATGCTAGAGTAATTTTTTTTTTTGAGTCATGTCCATTTGGACTTTTTAAAAGAAGAAAATCTGAATTTTCAAAATTGAAATTTTGGCTCCTAAAATAGTCAAGTTGACCTCCCTCCAAGTCAAGTTGGCCTTCGCAGAAGAGACACCCATTCGACCTAGCAGATCACTATATATAGACATTTGACCTCCTCAGGCAAGAATCTTTTGGGCATTCAAGCAAAGGACAAGAAGGATAAAGAGGATGAAAAGAAGGACAAATTCATCTCTATCTCTCTCTATCTAGCTTGCATGTGTGGGAGACTTCTCTCTCTCTAGTTCGCATCTTTTTCTGGGCAATCGTAGGGCCGAAATTCTAGGATTTTGGGCAGTTTCTATGAGGCCAAAATTCAACCTATGGCAAAACAAGAGGACAAGTTGCTAGATCAGATTGGAGGCTTGACTTGGAGGGTGTTGACTAGGTTTGACCATAGATTTGTTGAAGGTCAATTTGACCTAGTTGTTGACTAGAGGTCTAGGTGTGTCTTTTGTTGAAAAGATAATTTCTCTATTGAAAAGGTTGTTGAGTTTTCCCCTTAGTGGGTTTTCCCAGGGTAAATCTTGTGCTCTCTTTGTGCATTGTGATCTCTACTGTTCTACTGCTTTTATATGGTTGAATTTCTGAACTATAATTGCTTAATGATATATTGAAAAAATTAAAAGAAGATAACATCATTAGGAGTAATTATCAGTTTTTAGAAATATTGTGCTTGTATCTATTGCAATTGAAAAATCAACATGGTATCAGAATTTTGGTGAAGGAAGGAACACTAAGATCACTGTTGGAGAAACCCTACTTTGAGATCACTATTGTTGAGTCCTTGTTGATCTACATCCATGGCTTCGTCTATGAAATCAAAGAACAAGTTAGAAGGGGCTTCAAATTTCAGAGCTTGGAAATCTAGGATTGATCTTATTCTTGCAAAGAACAAAGTTTTAGATATTGTGAAGGGCAAGGTTTTAGAACCAGCGGATAATGAAGAAAATGAGAAGTTCAAGGAGGATGACATCACTGCCATGAGTCTTATTGTGGATTCCATTAGCAATCACCTGATCCTCTATATTGCAAAGCTTGAAACTTTAAAGGCGATGTATGATGCCCTAACTAATCTATTTACAGTCAACAACATTGGTCAAGTCATGAGTTTGAAGAATGAGCTTCGTGATGTGAGGATGATAAATGATGACATCGTGGCCTCATATTTTGTAAGAATCTCTCAACTAAGAGACCAAATTCAAGCAATTGATGAAGTCATCTCTGAGAAGGAACTTGTGACTACAACAATTAATGGACTACCCAGATCACGGGATGCATTTGCAACGGGTATAAGCAGCAAAAAGGAAGTTCCCTCTTTTGAAGAATTATGGATCTCTTGTGCCAAAGAAGAGTCAAGGCCTATATCAAGAGATAGAAATGAAGAAGACTCTCAAGCATTTACCACACGTTTCAAAAGGAAGAATGGAGGAAAGAAGAAGTTTTGTTTCCAAAATAGAAAACCAAAAGGAAGACCTACTCCTTAAGAAAAGAAAGATATGTCTAAGATTCGATGCTATAGTTGTTGTAAATTTGGTCATTATATGAGCCAATGCACTGAAGGAGAGAATGATAGAAAGAGGAAAGGAAAACAAGATGCTTCTGCAACAAACGTTGATGAACACCCGAAGAAATCTAAAGGGGACAAAGGTTTCTTTTACTTTTATTCTCTAACAGGTTCTATTGCAAATGACGATGGTATGTGGTTGGTAGATAGTGGTGCTTCAAGACACATGACAAGAGATCGTGGCAATCTTACTAGCATGATGGAAAGAAGACTGGCACAAAGGCTAGAGCTTTGAGAAAACCATAGCTATGCAGTCAAAGGAATTGGAAAAAACATCCATTGAGCTGGAATCTGGTAACAATGTTCATCTCAACAATGTGCTAAATGTGCCAGGTTTGAGAAAGAATTTAGCCTCTATTTCATATTTAGAAGATAAAGGAGATAGAGTAGCATTTGTTGATGGCAAAGTACTTGTATGTCCCAAGGGCTCTAGTATAGATGATGCTAGAGTTATGGGAATTCGTGAAGAGAGATTGTATAGGCTCTTGGGTCAACCAACTCAAGCTTTAGTACATGATGAAATTAATCCATGTGAGCTATGGCATAGGAGATATGGTCACCTTCATTATATATCATTGCCTCCTTTGAATCAATTGGTTTCAGGTGTTCACGAATTGCAGATAGAACAAGAAGGTGTATGTAAAGGTTGTGCACTTGGAAAGAATATCAAGAAGTCATTTCCAAGCAGTGATAGTAGATCCAAAGAAATATTGGATTTGATTCATTCTGATGTATGTGGTCCTATGTCAGTGAGATCACTTGGAGGTTCGTTATACTATGTAACGTTTATTGATGACTTCTCTCGTAAGACGTGGATATATCTCATGAAGACCAAGGATGAAGTCTTCACCAAATTTCAAGAATTCAGGCTAAAGTAGAGAACTTGACAGGAAAGAAGATCAAGATATTAAGATTTAAAAATGGAGGAGAATACACCTCGAAAGAACTTGTTGCATTTTGTAAGGAAGTTGGGATTAAGAGGGAGTTGATTATCCCCTATGATCCTCAACATAATGGAGTGGCAGAAAGAAAGAACATGTCCATTGAAGAATCTATGAAAGCTATGATGCATAATCAAGATTTGTATATGTTCTTATGGGGGGAAGCATCCTTAACAACTATATACATTCAGAATAGAAGTCCTCATCGGATTCTGGAAGATATGACTCTGGAAGAAGCCTTCACTGGACATAAGCCAAAGGTTGGGCATTTGAGAATCTTTGGCTGCCCAATTTACGTTCATATTCCTAAGGATAAGAGGAAGAGGCTAGAACCTTCAGGAAAGAAGGGAATATTTGTTGGTTATGGTGAATCATCAAAGGCTTATAGAATCTACATTCTTGAGCAACGACGAGTTGAGGTTAGCTGGGACATTACCTTTGATGAGAAGGTTGCATATTGGAAGTCTAAAGAAGTTTCCATAGACTCCAACAATGAAGAAGAAAAGCATGAGGTTTCTAAGGAAGAAAGTTCAAGTTCTTTAGAACATCCTAAAGAGCCAGAAGGGCCTTGTGGACCTGTTGAACCAATTGTTGTTCCTAAGATAAGGAAGAGACCAACATGGATAAGATCTTCCTTGGAAGAAGCAAAAGGACATGCAGCTCCAAATGACACATCCAGAGAAAGTAAGAAACCTAAAAGGTTCTCTAGATATGCAACTCTTATGACTAATCTTATTGATGCAAAACCTTCCACTTATGAAGAAGCAGCTAGCCAACAAGTGTGGAAGGATGCTATGATGGAATAATATCAATCCATCATGAAGAATGATGTATGGGAGATTGTGCCAAGACCTAAAGGGAAGTCAATGGTGACTTCCAAATGAATATATAAGATCAAGCATGTTGCAAATGGAAGTATTGACAAGTACAAGGCGCGATTTGTGGCTAGAGGGTTCTCTCTGAAAGAGGGGGAGGACTATGATGAGACATTTGCTCTAGTTACCAGTTACACCTCTATTAGATCTATTATTTCTCTTGTAGTTGTTGGTTCCTTGGGTTGGAGTTTACATAAGATGGATGTAAATACTGCTTTCTTAATGGTGTAATTGAGGAAGAGGTGTACATAGAGCAGCCTCAAGGTTTTGAGGTGCATGGGAAGGAGTCTTACGTTTGCAGGCTGAAGAAGGCCTTGTATGGACTCAAGCAAGCTCCAAGAGCTTGGTATGCTAGAATTAATAGCTACCTGATGAGACTTGGATTCTCTAAGAGTGATGCTGATCCAAACCTCTATTTTAAGGTTGTGAAGAATGCACTTGTGATTCTATTGCTATATGTTGATGACTTATTTGTGACAGGTGTTGAGTCTCTCATTATTTGGTGTAAGAGGCAGTGGGCCTCTGAGTTTGACATTAAGGGTCTTGGCTTGATGCATTATTATTTGGGACTAGAAGTATGGTAGAAGCCTGGCGAAATCTTCCTTGGTCAAGGAAAATATGTTATCGAGATCCTTTAGAAGTTTGGCATTATGGGCTGCAAATCCATGGCAACTCCCATGGTGACTTATTTGAAGAAGTTGAGAGACTTCGAGTCCAACTTTGTAGATCGATCCATGTACCGATGATTGATTGGCTTGTTGATGTATTTGGTTAATACCAAGCTGGACATTTGCTTTGCAGTGAACATATTGAGCTAGTTCCAGGTGGAAGTGAGGCATGAGCATTGGATTGGTGCAAAGCACATATTGAGATATCTACATGGTATTATAAACTATGGTTTGAGATATGTCTCAAATAGAGATGTGCAACAATAGGGATATATAGATTTTGACTGGCTAGGGAGTGTAGATGACTGGAAGATTACTTAAGGAGTATGCTTCAGTTTGGGCTCCGCTATGATAACTTGGATGAGCAGGAAGTAGAAATTTGTTGCACTCAGCACTAAAGAAACAAAGTATATCGCAACCAATGAAACTTATATTGAAGCAATGTGGCTTCGAAAGTTGTTTGCGGACTGTTCGACCAGGAGCTGGAACCGACCATGATATATTGTGACAATCAAAATTGTGTGAAGATTTCAAAGAATCCTGTTTGTTTACGGTGCTGGAAATCCATCAACCAAGGGGGTCTCCCTGAAAGTGAAGGCCTAATTAGACCTCACACTATTTGGAGTAGGAGCCCCATCTGGAGTATCGACCCGACTACCATAGCTCTAAGGTTTGCCTTGGTTGCAAAGAATGACATAAGAGAGTATGCACAAAACCTTTGAAATCAACAAGTAAGTTGACACTGTGAAACACCAATTGCAATGTGTAAACGAAGACTCCCACGAGAGGGAAATAAAAGTGAGTCTCTAGAAGGAAAATAATAGTACTATCCTAAGAGAGGCACATGAGAGGAAGGAAAGGTTCATTAATTATCTAGCGAAATAGTTCACATAGACACAAAGACCATTAAAGCAAATACAACACACATTCAAAAATATAAACACCAAATCCACCAAAATAGTTCAATTTCTTTAGTACAAATGAGAACAACATATATTGCAAACATTCAAAGAATATTCTTACAACATTTACGACATACGCATGAAAATGTGTTGGTTCAATGAGCTTTTGATTATTAGGTGAAATATCCAAGTCCATAGTTACAACGACAAGCCACTAGCTCCAATAGTGGAACATTAGGTCACTTCTTTCTTCTCCAAAGAATGATCTTCTCTCCTATGCTAAGCTAGAGAAGCCAAGGCTAACTCTCTAAAGGCTAAGCCTCCAAAAGTCCTTTGTTTTAGTTATGAGGGTGTATTTATAACAAGAGGAATGACCTTTCATATCCCCATGACTCTTGAGCTTCCCTCATGACTCTTCGACTTCTAATATGACCTTTGGACTTCTATATGACTTTTGGACTTTTCCTAAGGACTCTTTTTTCCATATATGACTATGACTTTTCATATTCTACATATGACTCTTGGACTTCCACACATTACATTTTGTCGTATGTCATAAACTGGCGTTCCTTCATCTTCTCGCTTGATGACATCGCCATGGTTTCAACTTCACAAGTGTCTTTTAGTGTAGTCTCCTTCTCCTCTTCTCTAACCATCAACCTGTCATGTCAAGATATAGTGCTTGCAAGTGAAATCCACTCATGAAAAGTCGACATCAGTTTGGAATTTCCTTGTCTAAATTGCTTCATGAAAATGTTGATTGAGCTGGAATTGGGTGTTGGACTGAGAGGCGGACTTGGGGATTGCGCAGTGCGTAGTTCTAGGGGTTAGGAGTGATGGAATGAAGCTTGAGACTGCACAATGCACAGTTTTGGAGGCCTGGGAAAGATGACTGCGCAGTTGAGGAGCTCAGTGAGGAAATCTTGATCCTTGAGACTGTGCAATGCATAGTTCTGGAGGGAGACTGGTCAGTGGATTGCGCAGTTCAAGGACTCAGGGAGGCAACTTGATGACTGAGACTACACAATGCGCAGCAAGAGACTGGTTGGGAGGCAAGATTGCGCAGTTTCTGAGGGAAGGGAGGCAATCCTTGAGCACTGTGACTGTGCAATGCACAGTCCTTGGAGGTAGAAACTGCACATTGCAGTGTGCACAGTTCCAAGAGGCAAGGGATGAACTTGATGCATGTTATTGTGAATGCGCAGTTCAAGGAGGTTGAGTGAGGTCAAGTTGATCGGGCAGAGGATTCTTCCAGAATTTGACAAAGTGTGGGATTAGTGAAGCAGATATGAAACCAAGGTAAGACTTAAACATGATCACACACTCAAAACAATTGACGAAATGACATAGAAGACTCAACATTCGAAAACAACATGAGCCCCTTAATGCAACGTCGAAACAATACTCTCCTCTCTAGTGCGACACTTAGGGTACACTTTGCGACGATAGTGACAACACTTGTATGATAGTGCTCAAGACTTGGGAAATAAGTCTAATGCATGTCTTTATGACGAATATGACACAGTAATGTAGGAGAATGCATCAAGTTGCCCTTTAAGAATGTACAATTGACTCCCTTCGACTAGGTGCAACACTACTTTGTGACAATAGTAACAACACTAGTACGATAGTGCATGAAACTTTTGGGAATGTATCTAATACATGTCTATATGATAAATAGGACCCATTGACACCGAAGTTGCCCCTTGAAATGAACCATAACTCTACCTTTTGCAATGTGTGGCACTTCCCATGCCAAAAGACGACCTTTGCGAAAGTAAGCGAAAAGTGCAAATGACACTTGGAAAAGCTTGAGAAAATGGAAGCGCCACATGCCAGAATGAAGATAACATGAAAACGAGCAAAAACAACAGTTGCGGATGTGAAAGCGACACTTGAGAAAACAAAGGTGCGCTAGAGCGACAATTGAGAAAAATCACTGAAATGAAAGTGCAATTGCAATTGAAGTGAAGGAGACTGTTAATGGAGAGTGCGCATTGACTGTCGACATGTGTTGCGTAGTACACTGTGCTTATGGATTGTGCAGTCACTGTCACCAGTGATTGCGCAAGCCTTATCTTTAAGCGCTACATAGTGCTCATGTAAGCTTGCATCGAAGGAAGTGTCTTTGTGAATTCATTGAAGACAGAACATGTGTGAGCAAGTGACTTTGACACTTAGAAGAAGACTTAACACTTTACAAAACATTAGATGACCATGAAGTGACCATAGAACAACATATTGCAAGATCCTTAATAGGCTCCAAAATTCAAGTGTAAGCAAAATTTTGGAGGGTGTTTGTCGCCGCGACAACACTTGGCGACACACTGGTAGAACTCTAGCTTCTTTGCTTAGGTTTCATCTTTAAGTGCAAGGTCTCAATCTTTCAAGAAATATTGATCCGCCATGTAGATTGCCCCGACTTTGCCACTTATCTCGGTTAAAGATATAGTCCCTTGTATTACTTTCTCGACTTCAAACACATCAACATAAGACTAGTCACACCTCAACTGTTTTGATAGGGGAGAAGGATAGTAAGTATATCAAACTTTTAAGCACATTCCCCAGTGTTGCTTCGTTGCCAGCGAGCCTGAGCAATACCTCGAAGGGGTCACCTCAAGGAACCACAAGCATTGCTTCGCTGCTAGCAACCCTGAACAGTGCCCTGACGTGTGAAAATTTCACTTCTGAAATCCTATTGCAGCAATTGAAAATTATTCTTCTAATTGTTAATTAATTTAACAATTTATTTGCTATGGCAAACACTGAATAAATCACACTACAACCTTCACAAATAAAACTGTGGAAAATAATAACATTGGAAACTGAGAAAATTCTAGCACACACACATAAAAAAATTAACACAGTTATTTTTGGACAAATGTCCCCGAAAGAACCCAACTCGGGAAAACCGATGCAGCAACTGAGGGTTTTTATTAGCATGCAGCAGTGAAATTCTGAGTACAATCTATGGATTTCTGACTGGCAGTCCAAACAACAAGAAAATCTAGCCAAAATTATCCAAGGGAATTTCCCTTCCTCCACAAGCAACCCTGACACAATTTCACTTCAGAAACTCGTCCTCCTGTGTTAGTTTTTGTAGCATTGGATGTGTTCTAGCCACGAAATTTTTTGGAGAGGCTAGAATACATGAGATCTCCAAAACCCATAAATCATTTCTGGAATTCCGCCTGATAGTGTCTCAATTAGATTATTAACCGTTTTTAAAATATTTCCTAAGTCAAAACATAGGGAATGTGGTTACTTAATCAATATTAATTGAGATAAGGTGAAAATCATCTAGAAACTTACACGGATCGATCCAGAGATGACCCTAGCCATTGATTAAGTTTTAATCTTGGCTGTGGGTGCTCCAACAATGGATTATAAGAAGAGATCGATGTGGTGATGGAGAATACGCTTGAGTAGTTCGATTTCCTTGACAGATCGATTTTCTGAGTAGCAGCAGTCAGTTGCCGGAGAGAGAGCAAGAGATCGAAGCAGTGAGTGAGGGGTAGGGATAGTGATTCAGAGGAATTTTTTCTAGATCTGGAGAGTAAGAGCAATAAGAGGGCCGAGTTTTCCCAGTGAGGCAACGTAGAGGTTTGTGTAATTGCTTCAAAGAGGGAAGTTCAATTTGTTGAGGAGATAATTCGTTCTCAGTTCCAGTGGCTGTGCTGAGGTTCCAAAGGTTCGGAGAGACGACTTCCTTAGCAGCAGAAGGAAGAACGACTTCATCAGAGACTAGTCAGAGGCTTGACATCATAATGACTGCAGAAAGGCTTCAAGAGGCTGAGTTCTCTGTAGGTAGGTTGTGCCAGATTGCTTGGGGAGGAAGGGTAATTCCCTTCAATAATTTTGTCCAGATTTTCTTGCTATGGATTGCCAGTTCTAGGCATCCAGATTGTATTCAGATGTTCACTGATGCATAATAATAAAAACCCTCATTGCTGCACCGGCTTTCCCAAGTTGGGTTTTTTCGAGGACATTTGTCCAAAAATAATTGTCTCATATTTTATGTGTGTGTGCTAGCATTTCTCAGTTACCAACGCATTATTTTTCCGCAGTTTTATTTGTGAAGGTTGCAATGTGTTTATTTCGATATTTGCCGTAGCAGAGAAATTGTTAAATCTATTAACAATTAGGAGAAATAATACCGGTTGCTGCAATAGGATTCCATATTGGAATTTTCACATGGTATCAGAGTGCAGTTGATCAGCTGGGGAGCTCAGAGGTGAAAGAAGGAATTTCGTTATTCAGTAAGAGCAGCAGGTCAAAATTCCCACGAGCAACGCAGTCTTTTGCCAGGCAGGATGAGTTATTTGAGGAAATTCGATTTTTCTGAGCAGAAAGGTAGAAAAATTCGATTTTCCAGATCGAGTGATTCTAGAGGCAAAGGGAGCAGCTCAGATTTTTCGTTGGGCATATTTCTGGCTGACACAAAGGATTGTGCAACAGTTCGCTAGAGTAGAACCAAGGTCGGGTGGAAAAGAGAAAAGCTCACACAGAAGGGGGAAATTTTTCCTCAGGGAACTTTGAGTCTCGGAAGTTCGAATTTCCAGTTGTTGATTGGCAATAACAGCTTGCAGGATCATGCATTCTAGAAGGGAGTGCGAGTAGCAGAGTAGTAGCCGAGTACAGGGAAAGAGGGAGTCTTCGACATTATCAAAGATGACCATTGCAGGACTTAGAGATCAGGATAGGTTGGATGGCTCCTCCAAGTATGTCATCTGGAAGGCCAGGATGTCCTTCCTGTTGGATGAATATGGCCTGAAACTCTATAGAGACAGTGTGTGGCAGTTCCCCAGGATGCGGATCAGCTGAAGGAATACAGAAAGGAGATGGTGCGGGCGAAGCGATTGATCCTGGATGGAGTTCGAGACCATATAGTTTCACAAATAGCTGGCAAGGATACTGCCAAAGAGATGTGGGATGCTCTTGCTATGCTATACCAGAGCTCTTCCGAGCAGTGAAATATTTTCTCCAAGAGACGCTGAGAACCATTAGGATGCAGAAGGGTGAAGGCATAAATCCCTTCCTCACTTAGATTTAGGAGGTTAGAGATCAACTAACAACTGTAGGGGAGGTGCCCCAACCTACAAAGCTTGTACGAATGGCACTAAATAGTGTCTCAGATAGCTGGCAAGTATTTTTCCAAAGTGTATTGGGCAGAGACACTTTGCTTGGTTGGGACAGGATGTGGGCCTATCTGCAGTAGGAAAAGTTGAGGTGAGCCCTAGTAAAGAGCACCATCAACGGTAGCAGCAGCAAGACGTGAAGAGTGAGAAGGAAGAGGAGAATGTGGCCCTTGCGTCGAAGGGTCCTAGTCAGGAGCAGGGGGAGCAGAAGAAGAAGAAAGACCTGCCAAAGGTCAAGTGCTTCATGTGTGGCGAGTTTGGCCACTATAGTACTCAGTGTCCTCTCAGGAAGAAGGACAAGCAAGATCAACAGACAACATCAGCCGAGATCAACAAGTTGTCCTCTAGGTTGGAGGAAGACTTCACAATGATGGCAGCCATAACTCCAGGAGTAAGGTGGGGTGATTTGGAGCTGTAGTCCTAGAGAGCTATAGAAATTGGGCAGGGTCCTTGAGGAGTCCACCTCATGGATCATTACCTAGCTATGGGGGCCCACAATATTTAGCAGCAAGATGGATCAGTGGCAGTTGATGCAGTCAGTGTCCAAGTAACAGTTGCAGACTAGTAGCAGTCAGATGCTGAGGAGCGCAGTGCAGTGTTGATAGCAGAGCAAGTGGCTCAGTGCAGAATTGGCAGCAACACAGATTCTTCAGTGATAGTGCAGATGTTAGTAGCAGTCAGATGCTCAGGAGATAGATGCATCATACTGAACACAATTGATTTAGTATTTTGGATGCTCTTTAGTTGCAGATGTTGCAGTTACAGAAACAACAAATGAGAGGGAGTTGCAGTGCAGATGCAGTGTTGGTAGCAGTATGACAGTGTCAACAACAACACATATGCATCGTATATCAGATTTGCGCAGTAGTTGGTGGGCAACAACAGTCAGACATCAGCAACGTGACAGGAGATGATACATAGACAAAGTGTTGCGGTAGGGTGTGCAACACTATAATGCATTCCTCGCTAAGAGGGAGTGTTAGTTTTTGTAGCATCGGATGTGTTTTAGCCACGAAATCGTTTCTGGAAATTCCACCCAGAAGTGTCTCAATTATATTATTAACCGTTTTTAAACATCTCCTAAGTTTAAAATTAGGGAATATGGTTAATTAATCAATATTAAGTGAGATAAGGTGAGAATCATCTAGAAACTCACACGGATCGATCCAGAGATGATCCTAGCCATTGATTAAGTTTTAATCTTGGTGGTTGGTGCTCCAACAGTGGATTATAAGAAGAGATTGATGTGGTGATGGAGAATACACTTGAGCAGTTCGATTTCCTTAGCAGATCGATTTTCTGAGTATCACTAGTCAGTTGTCGGATAGAGAGCTAGAGATCGAAGCAGTGAGTGAGGGGTAGGAACAGTGATCTGGAGGAAGTTTTTCTAGATCCGGAGAGTAAGAGGAGCAAGAGGGTCGAGTTTTCCAATTGAGACAACGTAGAGGTTTGAGGAGTTGCTTCAGAGAGGGCAGTTCGATTTATTGAGGAGAAAATTTCTTCTCAGTTCCAGTGGTTGGGTAGAGGTTCCAGAGGTCCGGAGAGATGATTTCCTCAGCAACAAAAGGCAAAATGACATCATTAGCAGAGGCTTTAGGAGACCAAGTTCTCTGTAGGCAGGTTGTGTCGGGATTGCTTGGGGAGGAAGGGTACTTCCCTTCAATAATTTTTGCCCAGATTTTCTTGCTGTGGATTGCCAGTTTTAGGCATCCAGATTGTACTCAGATTTTCGCTGCCGCATAATAACAAAAACCCTCACTGCTGCACTGGTTTTCCCAAGTTGAGTTTTTTTGTGGACATTTGGGAAATCGAACTCTCAAAAGAAATCGAACTCCTCAAGTGTGTTCTCAATGTACCCATCGACTTCTTCTTATAATCCTTTGTTGGAGCACCAACTACCAAGATTAGAACTTAATGAAGGTCCCAGATTAATTCCCTATCGATCCATGTGAATTTCTAGAGAATTCGCACCTTGACTTAATTAATTATGATTAATTAACCAGTTTGCGTAAGTTTAGACTTAGTAAACATTAAAAAATAGGTTAATAATATAATAAGCCATATCTAGGTGGAATTTCCATAAACGATTTCTAGGTTATGGAGATCTCATCTATTCTAGCCACTCCACCAAGTTTCATGACTAGAACACATCTGATGCTACAAAAACTAACACTCACTCTTAGCAAGGATTGTGTTCTACTGCTGCACACCTTGCTACAACACTGTCTCTGTATCATCCTCTGTCATGGTGCTAATGTTTGGCCATACTGCCCACCAACCACTGCGCAACTCTGATGTTGCATCCATGCTACTGTTGACCTTGTTGTATTGTTGCCAACATTACATATGCACTACAACTCCTTCTCATCTGTTGCTGCTGCAACTACACCAACTGCAATTGAGAAGCATCCAAAATACTGAATCAATTGTGTTCAGTATGATGCATTTGTCTCTCGAGTCCTGACTGCTACTAGCCTCTCCACTGACACTTAAGAAACTGCATTGCTGCTGACTCTGCACTGTGCCACTTTGCGCTGCTCCCAACTCTGCACCGTGCTCCCTAGTATTTGACTGCTACTAGTCTACAACTGTCACTCTGGAATCTGACTGCATCTCTGATACTGATCCATCCTGCTACTGAATACTATAGGCCCTCGTAGCTAGGTAATGATCCATGAGGTGGACTCCTCAATGGATCCTGCCCAATCTCTACAATCTCTAGGACTACAGCTCCATGTCACCCGACCTCTCTCCTGGAGGTATGGTTGCCATCATCACAAAAACTTCCTCCAACCTGGAGGACAACCTATCTATCTTGGCATGTGCTGCCGCTTGGTCCTGCTTCTCCTCTTTGTCGTTCTTCTTGAGAGGACACTAGGTATTGTAGTGGCCAAACTTGCCACACGTGAAGCACTTGACCTTAGGTAGGTCCTTTTTCATCTTCTGCTCCCCCTGCGCCTAACTAGGACCCTTAGATGTTAGGGCCACATTCTCCTTCTCACTCTTCATGCCCTTACTGTTGCTGCCACTGATGGTACTCTTCAACAAAGCCCGCCTCAATTCCTCCTGCTGCAGATTGGACCACATCTTGTCCCACCTAGGCAAGGTATCTCTGCCCAAGATACTCTGGACAAATACTTGCTAGTCATGTGAGACATTGTTTAGTGCCAATCGTACTAGCTCTGCAGGTTGAGGTGCTTACCCAACAACTGACAACTAATCTCAGACTTCCTGAATCTGAGTGAGAAAGGCATCTATGCTCTCGCCTTTCTACATTCTAGTGTTCCTTAGCTTCTCCTAGAGGTATATCTTCTACTGCTTGGAAGAACTCTGATATAGCGTGGAGAGAGCATCCCACCTCACCTTGGCGGTACTCTTGTCTGCCACATGTGAGACTAGATGATCTCAAATTCCATCCAAAATCATCCGCTTTGCCTTCGCCATTTCTTTTTTGTGCTCCTTCAGCTGATTGACATCTTGGGGTATTGCTACTATATTCTCTGCATAGGTCTTCAGACCATGCTCGTCAGGAGAAAGGACATTTTGGCCTTCCAAATGACATAGTTGGAGGCACTGCCAATTTGTCTTGATCTCTGAGCCCAGCTGTGGCTATCTCGAATCTAGTCGAAAACTCCCTCTTTCCCTTTGCTTGATTGCTAGATTTGCTACTCGCACTCCTTTCTAGAGTGAGGAACTTTGTCCACAGCTACTGCCAATCTGCAACTAGAAAAATAGAGCTCTAAAGCTCAAGATCCCTTGAGAGAAATTTTCTCTCTACTGTGTGCTTTTCTCTTCCACCCGATGGTGATTATGCTATTGCAAACTGCTGCAAAAGCCTCTGCGCCTAACCAAGGAATCTGCGCAGTGAAAATCCAAGATGTTGTTGCTCCCTCTACCTATTGGAATTATTATTCTAGGCAACTCGAATTTTCTGCAACCCTGCAACTAAAAATCAAACCCTTGCTCAACAATTTTCACTGCCTGGCTAGGCTCTGTGCAACACTAGAAAATTTCGGCTTACTGCTCCCTCTGAACAGTGAAATTTTCTTTTTTGCTTCTAAGCTTCCCCACTGATCAATCAGGCTCTGATACCATGCGAAAATTTCATTACTGAAATCCTATTGCAACAACTGAAAATTATTCTTCTAATTGCTAATTAATTTAACAATTTATTTGTTACGACAAATACTGAATAAATCATACTACAACCTTCACAAATAAAACCGTGGAAAATAATAATGCTGGAAACTGAGAAAATTCTAGCGCACATAAAAAAATCAACACAATTATTTTTTGAAAAATGTCCCTGGAAAAACCCAACTTGGGAAAAACGGTGCAACAGCTGAGGGTTTTTATTATTATGCAGCAGTGAAATTCTGAGTACAATCTATGGATGCCCGACTGACAATCCATACAGTAAGAAAATCTAACCAAAATTATCTAAGGGAATTTCTCTTCCTCCACAAGCAACCCCGACACAACTTTGCTTTAGAAACTCGTCCTCCTGGACCCCTCACGCTGGCTTCTATGCAGTGCTTGCGCAAACCCTTAAATGTCTAGCTTGAAACTGCCTTTGATCAAGTCTTTTTGCCTGTCTCTACTGAGGAAAATGATTCTCTGACCTTCTGGAAGACTTTCCAGGTCTTTGGAAGCTGAATCGATTTTTCCCACAGCTAAATCAAATTGTCCTCTAAAGCTGACTGCGTAGTCCTCTGCCCTGCCTCACTGGGAATAACTCTGCCTCTTGTTGTTGCCACTCCGGATTTGGAAAACTTCAAGCGGATCACTGTCCCTGCTCCTTTCTATCTTTGCTTCCCTTCTGAAGCTCAAACTCTTCTTCCAACTGACTGTTGCTCTCTGGAAAAACAAACTCTCCAAGGAAATCGAACTCCTCAAATTTGTTCTCCATCTACCCGTCGACTTCTTCATGTAATCCTTTGTTGGAGCACCAACGACCAAGATTAGAACTTAATCAAGGGCACAAATTATTTCCCTGTCGATCCGTGTGAGTTTCTAGAGAATTCTCACCTTGACTTAATTAATTATGATTAATTAACCAGTTTTCCTTAGTTTAGACTTAAGAAACATTAAAAATAGGTTAATAATCTAATTAAGCCATATCTAGGTGGAATTTCCAGGAACAATTTCTGGAGATCTCATGTATTCTAGCCCCTCCACGAAGTTTTGTGACTAGAGCACATTCGATGCTACAAAAACTGACACAACGATGTTGCTTGCTTCACCTCTCTGTGCAAGAAGCCTTTCTCTTCTTTACCTCTTTATTTAGTTATTAATAGAAGTGCGAAGGCACTTATTTATTTTTACTTTGGACGAGGGATCTCGACTCATTGAGAGCAGAAGAGGTTGGTTCCTTGTTTAAGGGATTGAATGATAACCAAAGTTATTATGCTCGTCTAGAGTTTTTCTCCTTTCCCTTCTCTACTCGATTGAGTTGACATGTCAAAACATCATTTTATACAAGGCTGAGTTAGAATGGAAGATTCTAATAAAGATACAGGCTTCGTAGTTTGACCAAAGGCTTTCCTTCTAAAACGAATCATATTTTATGTTCAGACTTCATCGTCTTTAAAGATATGCAAACCCAAGATAGAAAAGAGGATGATAGATAAACCAAACATTGTTCGTCGTCACAATTTCCCTTTTCAAATTTCGCCACATTGTCTTTTGAGCTAGACCGAAGCATCTTTCATGCAAAGTCTTACTTAGCAAAACACTAAAGAAAAACAAGACAAAACAAAGAAACAAGACCAAAAGGCAAGCAAATGGAGGTTGAACATAAAACAACCTGCAATCAGAACAAAGAAATGCAAAGACTAGATGGAGAGCAAACGCAGGGAGAGTGTAAAAAGAAACTAAAACACAACTAGACCTCCTCCTATCCTAACCAACTAGAAGGTCAGGGTCGTGTAATGAGATTTCCAATGTAACCACTGTCACTGCTCCTGACCCGCAAACACAAAGGTACCAGTGAGTAAAACCGATACATAATAATGTGCAAAAGAAAAGAAGAGAGCTTGAATAATTTGCACAACAAATTGAAGATCTTGCCTGCTAGAAGAAAGATGTGTCACAACAACTACCTCTAACCATCTTGCAATCTTACATTTTCGACGAAAACAACAACCATACAAAACTCAAAATGAATATTTTCGATGGCAAAGATTAAAATATGATCAAATTCTTATCAACGGTCGAGATTGTTTTGATGGAGATCAAGCCAACTAGCCATTATTTTCCATTTCGAGGGATTTCTCTATAAATATAAGCCATTTTGCTTCTCAAGTCATTATGATTAGAATGATTTTGGATGATGTAAATTTGTAACGTTGGTATTGAGCCATTGCTCTGCTGGGAACGTCTAATATCATAATAAAAAGACTTTGGGGTTTAGTTCCATTGATTTGTGGTACGTGCTGGTTATGTGCTTTCCTATATTGTGCTAAAGTTTTTATAAGCTGCTTGTTTCATTTGTCGGTGATAAGAACATTCAATTGGTAAAATTTGGTTTTACCTTAGGTGATTTGATTCACCATATGATCTAACAAGTCTGCTTGAGAAAATATATAGAGATTTGCAAGTACACCGACCCTTGGGCTCCAAATTCACAAACTTTGGAGAAGAGCGACGTTGTTGGGGCTCTGTGAATTTTTATATGGTTTTCATACTTCGCTAAAGGGTGTGGCCAATATTCTAACTTTCGAAAAACACATTGATCCATTGTCGTTATTCAAAATTTATTTTCTCAATTTTTTTTTTACAAGCCTTGTATAT
Organism: Pinus taeda; assembly: GCA_000404065.3. NCBI lineage: Eukaryota > Viridiplantae > Streptophyta > Pinopsida > Pinales > Pinaceae > Pinus > Pinus taeda. Next base: position 100,743 of record APFE030979919.1, read on the forward strand.
TTGTAAATATTTTTTGTAAATAATTTCTAACCCTTGTTTGCAACAATTTGGGGTGTTGGGGTTTATTTTGAATTTTGTATATATATTGGGGTTTTGGGTATTTTTGATTCATTTGTGCAGGTGAGCTTCAAGGTGATCAACTAAGTCACTTGACACGGGGATTCGGGACACGTAGGATTCGAGATTCGTGGTGTCAGATTCGGACACGTTGACCCCCCGGAACAGGACACATTAGGACACGTTATATATTATTTTAT